>JAFVLL020038460.1:0-20000 GCA_021397915.2 Tor tambroides | reverse complement strand
TGCTAAAGTGGAACTATTGCAAGTATACTTCAGATACATTTTAAATATCTTGCATTTAAAGACTGATATTGTTCAAAGATCATACAATTCTCATCAATAGTGACATTAAAACACATTTTTGGATTAATATTAAGATTTAAGAACTCTTATTATTCTTATATCTATCATTCTAATCTTATTATTAAGATTAAGAAATGTGCATTGCGCACAAATACTCCAAATAAAGTTTAATTATAATTTTCATATCAGTATGTCTTGAGCAATACAGTATGTCAGTAATATGTAAAAAATTGGAACTATACTTAGTTTGAAATAAATGTATTTCAAATATATTATTTTTTTACAAGGGTAAATTTCTACATATGCCATCTGTGACCCTGGACCACAAAACCAGTCATAAGGGTCAACTGTCCAAAATTGAGATTTATACATAATCTGAAAGCTGAATAAATAATCTTTCCATTGATGTGTGGTTTGTTAGGATCAGACAATATTTGGCCGAGATACAACTATTTGAAAATCTGGAATCTGAGGGTGCAAAAAAATCTAAATATTGAGAAAATCACCTTTAAAGTTGTTCAAATGAAGTTCTTAGCAATGCATATTACTAATCAAAAATTAAGTTTTGATATATTTACGGTAGGAAATTTACAAAATGTCGTCATAGAACATGATCATTACTTAATATCCTAATGATTTTTGGCATAAAAGAAAAATCAATAATTTTGACCCATACAATGTATTTTTGGCTATTGCTACAAATATACCCCAGCGACTTAAGACTGCTTTTGTGCTCCAGGGTCACATATGTCATGCCATAGCATCGTTAAACTAACATGTAACAATGGACAAAAGTGTTTTTTTTCTCTCTGACTCCATAAAGGCTGCTGTGTAATTTGCCCCAGACTAAGCATTTAAAGAATCCTGTGAAAGTATTTAAAGAATGCAGAATCAAACTGTTAACCGAATTGCATCGAATTTAATTGTGAATCGTCTCGAATCGAATCGTTCCGAATTTGCAAAAATCATTTTGAATCAAACCGAAACCCTATGAATCGTGAATGGAATCAATTCGCTGTTTACCCACAGATTCACAGTCCTAATGTTGAAGCTTTAGAGCCATTTCAGAGCAAAACGACACACTTTTCCTCTCAGTCAGTCCCAGTCTGAACTGATTCCTGCTGTCCTGCCCCACATAATCAGCCGTCTGGTCTGTGAGAGCAATCTGAGAAATTATATTTTTAATCAGGTCAGTGTTGCTCTCGCAGAAAAAGCGTTTGGCACGTCACTGTGCTGATTCAGGTAACCATGGCGACGGGACGTGCAGCTTAATGATTTATATTCGCCATCCGACAACATCAAGGACCTCGTTACTCTAAGATCTCACAAACAACGTACAGATGGACTGAATCACTGCGATTGAGTTTGAATATAAAATCAAAAACAAGAGCAAACAAACACACCCGTATGAAGTCAGATCTCACTGACGTCTCAACTGTTTCTTCAAGAAAGCAAGCAAAGCAATGAAATGCAAAGCAAATGCAGGCATCTGCTGAAGTCTCCTGCTTCTCAGACGTGTTTCCACTGGAGTTTCAGAGAAATCTCAACAATATCTCAAACTTTGCTCAGATTTGTTTGAGGAGAAGTGTCTAATGCAAAGCTGCTACTTGAATAAAAGCTACCTGAGGGTGCCATGAGAAAACATTGAGCAATACAGTTATCAAATCCCATAGAAACACCCTAGCAACTCCTAGCACTGGCGACATTACACACACACACACACATATATATATATATACATATATGTGTATGTGCATGTGTGTGTGTGTGTGTGAAAACAAAATTAATATTAGATGAAAAACTTAAATTTAAAAAATATATAAAAATATAATTTATATATTGTTTAATATATAAAAAAATTATAAAATAATATAAAATATAATAACACAAATAATAATCTCAATTTGAATAAGTAAAACAAAAAAAAACAAATAAAGCTAAAAAGAAATACAAAAAAGTAGAAAAAAACATAAAATGACTGAAAACTAAAATTAAAATGAAAAATAAAAATAAAAATAAATGTAAAACAATATTAAATATCAAAATATAGTATAGGTTATATAATAGCAATGAAAGATCAGCCGCTGAGCTACACTTCTCTACAGAGCTTGATTGTTGGTATCAATTTGTTCAAACCCACAGGAAAAATAAATAAAATAAAATAAATAAATAAATAAAAAAGAGAGTTATTTAATATCTGAGGTGTTTCTCCTAGAACATATTGAGATTAAATTGAGAGCAAACAGAAATATTTGCCAAGGCTCCTATCAGAACGTCTCATCCAATTCAAAGCACTTTCACAGCTTTCTTATTACAAGACAACTACTGAGACAAACCGCAGACGAAACGAAACATACCTGACAACTCCATAGGGTCTCGTGAGAAAGCAGCGACTGCAGTGAGATTCTCTGAGCGGTTTCTGCTGCATGAGTGTGTGTGTGTGGCCCTGCGCTGCAGATGAAGCTCTTCATAATCAGCTTATCTGCTGCATGTTCTCTGATCTCAACAGCTGGAGGAGCGTCTCCTGCGCTCCATCAGACTCAGCCGTCCGTTACGTAAGCCTTCTGTAAAGCAGCGCTCGGGATGATGAGCCACACGAGACACGACAGAATCCCGCAGGAGCTCCAGCACATGACAAAACCACACCAACACCAACTCCTGCTGCTCTGATTCAAGTGATATCAGAAATAATCACAATTACTCTGTTTACATGAGCAAAGAACACAAACGAAGAATTCAAATGTCATTTAAGGCACTGAAGAGGGTTTGTTGTCCATTTAATCAATTTAGATGCCTCAGTCTCTTAGCAGGATTAAAGCTGTTGTTTATTAACATTACTTTTATTCAACAAGCGTTAGGGATGTGCATCTCCATCACTGAGGCTGATGCGATACGATGCATAGCCAACGATACGACACATTAACGATGGATATGAAGCAGCTATCGATGCAATGCGATGCAATACAATTCACCCCTATTATGATGCAGTGCTATCCGATTTCAATTCGATTCAATGCAAAACGATGCAATGAAAAAAAAAAAAATGCTATGCAATTCAGAGCCTGGTCTCATGAAAATGCGTATGAATAGTTCGCCAAACACAAACAGAGAATCGTGCTATTGATACGCAGTAATGGACTTTGGAGTGCATGTGATACGCACGTAATACGCAGTGGTGATGAGAACACATGCTTGAGAAACACTTTAGAGAGGAGAAATCAATCTGCATATAAAATATTGGTCACAGATTATTGGTCACTTTCTAAATAATAAAAGTATAGCGCATCCACTTATAATTATTTATAAATAAATCAGCTTTTACCGATGCAAATCTGTAAGAAACGATGCATCACGATACAAATGCCAACTTGTATCCGATGCACACTTTTTTAAAATTGATGCATCACATTGTTAACTTTTATGCTGATGCACCGATACAAATCTTACCATCCCAAGCAAGCATGCATTAAATTAATCAATAGTGACAGTGAAGACATTTATGTTACAAAGATTTCTATTTCAAATAAATGCTGTTCTTTTGATCTTTCTATTCATCTGTGAATCCTGAAAAATAAAATATATCATGGTTTCCACAAAAATATGAAGCAGCACAACTGTTTTCAACATTGATAATAATCAGAAATGTTTCTGGAGCAGTAAATCAGCATATTAGAATGATTTCTGAAGATCATGTGACACTGAAGACTGGAGTAATGATGCTGAAAATACAGCGCTGCATCACAGAAATAAATTACAGTTTAACAGATATTCACATAGAAAACAGCTGTTTTAAATTCTAATAATATTTAAAAATTTTAATCACATTTTTAATCAAATAAATGCAGCTTTGGTGAGAAAAAAATCTTACAGACCACAAACTTTTGAATAGTAGTGTAAATATCAAATCACCCTAGCAACTACCTAGCAACAAGCTAGAGCACCCTAGAAACAATAGAAAACCGCATAGCAACACACAAGGTTTGGGAGGGTAAACACACATGAAGTGAATGTCGCTGATGTCTTCTGTAACACCGCACTGACACACGAGCCGTCGCCGTGGACGCCATGGCAACATGAAACACGCAGCTCATGTTCTGATCCGTTACACAGTCGAGGAGAGTCTCACACCACATTATTAATCATCACTCTGTCTTTACTGCACGTGCTGAATTTATGCCACAAAACGGTGTTGTTAAAAAAATTAACCATTCACAAAAATGTTAATTTAAATACAGCTGAAATAAATAAATACATTTTAGACAAAAAACTTCATCAAAAATTAAAATTGTTGCCTTGGCAAGTAACTGAAACAAAATAAGAACTAAAATTACTAAAACTAAAATTACACTACATTAAAGCTTGAAAGAAATATTTTTAAAAATAATAAATGTGACAAAAGCACATAACAAAATTGCTAAAACTACATTTAAAATGAAAACCTAAAATATAAAAATACAATACAAAATATTAATAATAGCCAGTTTTTTTAGTATAAGATTTTATTAATACTTTGAATTAGATTTAATTTTATATTTTCTCATTTTATTGGTTTTTGTTCTTTTTTCGAAAATGTCAATTTTTTTTATACATTTTATTTCAGTTTTAGTTTTAGTTATTTTAGTACATCAAGTTAATGACTAAATGAAAATCAGAAATGTTGCATGCATGGGCAACTAGCTGAAATAAAATAAGTAAAACCAAAATGAAATATAAGGAAAACTATTTTATTTTATTTTATTTCAAGTAATGATTTAATGATTTTTGTGTGTGTGCAAAAACCATTCTTATGGTTTTGCTTTATGGCCTTAGTTTTAGTTATTTGATATAACCCTGATCTGAGCGCAGTTTGAGACATTAAGGCCTTTAAGAAGTTTTTTTTGGAGAAACTTGATTTAATTTGGGTCTTTTTTTCATAAATACTGAGAAATTGGTAACACTTTACAATAAGGTGTCATTTGTTAACATTTGTTAATGTATTAACTAACATGAACAAACAATGAGCAATGCATTTATTGCATTATTTATTAATCTTTGTTAATGTTAGTTAATGGAAATACAGTTGTTCATGTTAGTTCACAGTGCATTAACTAATGCTATCAAACACAACTTGTGATTTTAATAATGCATTAGTAAATGCTGAAATTAACATTAACTAAGATTAATAAATGCTGTAGAAGTATTGTTCATTCTTAGTTCATGTTTACTAATGTTGTTAACTAATGAACCTTATTGTAAAGTGTTACCGAGACATTATTAAGCGCTAAAGTGCACATGTACGGGCTGAATACAGCTGTGCTCAATGATATCTCATTTACTTACTCTTAAGCGTCTGAAACAAAAGTCTTGTCTCTTTTAAATATTTGATGAGATGAAACTCGTTCATTCCAGTTCGTTCTCAGAAGAATATGCCAAAATGCCAAAATCTGCAGTCTTATCTGTGACGTTGGACTTTTGACTAGATTTGAACAGGCTTATTAGGACTGAGACCAAATTCTGACAGAAATGTCATTAGGAATTCTGTACACAACATGCTTTTTAGTCAACAAGGTTTGAACAGAAACACTGTTTCCCAAAAGCAACGACTTACATTGAATTACAAAGGCTGTTAAGAAACAATATAACACAAAACACACTAGATGAGCATTAAAATGAGCAAAAACAACTAAAATATTCTTATTTTAAAATTTCAACCCCTCAACAAGCGTTCATTTCTTTGAAGAATCCAGAATTCCCACAGTCTTGGAAAACCTGGATATACAAAGTACAAAGTATAAAAGTGGAAAGGTCATGAAAAATCAATCAAATCCAAAAACTCCATGGCTTTTATAATCAATATGCACTTTTCTAGTTACGCCAAGGTCTAAAATATTTCATTGGGTAAAAATTGCATACAAAATATTTTCCTTGATTCTTACCCAGTAAATCATAACTCACCAGAAAAGTCACTCAAATTCATTGTTTAAAAAGAGTGACAACCTTGAAAAGCATTCAGATCTAACAACGTGGATGGAATCACAAAATCCATTTGTAAAAATGGAATTTACTGTATAATGCAGATCTTGGATGGCAGATGGCAAATCTTGGATGATTAAATCAAATCAAAAATAGGTCTGTACACTTAATCAAATTGTGACATATGCAAATATTAAACTGCAAAAAGACTGCCATTTAATATGAAGTTTGCATGTAACTTTTGTCAGATACACAGAAACTTTCAATGCTCTTCACTGCAGCCTGACAAAATAAAAGTTTGGCTTAACTTAAACTATAGCAGAAATATATTACTGTTGCACAGCAGAATGTACTCAAAGAAATAATTAAAAATAACAATAATAATACAGTTGATTAAAACAGGATTTTTTAAGGAATATCACATAATTTTTGTCCATGTTTTAATTTAACACAAAACCTCTGTTATCCAGCACTTTGCCAAAAAAACGTAATTGTTCAAATGTCAGTTAATTACATTTTAAAAGATTAATTAAACAGGTAATTTTATGCATACCACCATTTTTGATAGATCTATATTCATTCTTAAAACAGAATAAATAAAATATACAGAATTCAGTTTATAAAACACAATTTCTGATAATAAAAATGTAATCAAACCAGGATTTTAGAATGGGTTCAGAAAAATTCAAAAGGAACACATGGAATTTGGTAGAAAAAGAAATGGATTTTATATTGGCTGATCTAGACTGTTCTTCATTTAAATTACACATTGACGGTGATGAAGAACAGAATTCCCTTTACATGTTGGCTGTCAATAGTTCCTGTAGGGTTTATTAACAGGCCTCACATGGTACCAAAGCACTGCGGTTTCTTCAGAAATCCAGCTTTATGACTAACTCAGAACACCGCTGAGCAACTGACTAAACCGCATTCCTTCATAAAAACAACCCCTGACGCCGGGAATGAAATCCAGCCTTTAATTCCATTTGTTTAATGAAGCGTGGCTTCACGTCTTTGTAGGACAACCTTCACCTGACTTCACATGCTGTAAGTGAACTAAACTCATCTGGCCCATACGGCTATTTCAGGGTTTCCTAACCGTGCGGAGCGGATCTGGACGGGCCCTGCAGCATGCAAATCTGTGGTACAGGTACGAGCATGTCTGAGCAGCACTGAGAGACTGACACACATAGCTCAGGTTACCTGTTGAGTCTCGACTACAGCCATCAGCCTCTACTCTCAAAACAAACACGCCATTCGCTTCAGTTGAACTCCTTTAGATCTCACGACCCAAAAACTGCTCACGGGTCTGTTCTGAAGGCAAAAAACAAGATGCTAAAAATCATCATGCATATTTATAATAGCAGAATAAAGACGGTAACACTTGAAACCTTTCTGTGTAATGCATTATATAGGTATTAATAATGCAGTTTTGGTGCATTATAACTTTTCATGAATAATAACCAAAGTTAAAATGCATTATGCACACTCCTTGTTGCATCTGAAACTGGTTGTTTGCTGTGTTTTAATGCATTATACTTAAAAGTGTGACAAAAAATTATAATCATGCATCAACTGTCGTTACAATTATTCATGAGCTCATGCAATGCACAAAAATGTGCACAAGTCATCAAATTAATGCATTAAATATATTTTTTATAATGTATAACATATAAAGGCTTGAAGTGAAGTGTTAGACTTTTAAATCAGCTTTTAAAGGGAGGAAAAAATGTAGCAACATTCATAACAGTCAGTGTTTGATTTTACGTTCTGTATTTTGGTCACTAGAAAAACCAGTTAAAAACCACTAATCTACAATATGACTTACAAGATTCAGTGCAACATTGTCAACCAGACAACTATTAAGAACAAGATATTTGATGTGCTTCCTCCCATAATGCATCCCAAAACGCCCGTTTCCTTCCTGCGATTGCCTGATATGCTTCTACGGAGATCTAAATGCATTTATTTGTCCAGATCTGACTGTGATCTCGGACAGAATGACGTGAGGCCAGCTTTATTTTTCAGGATCAGATCGGATCTGAGACTGAGAGCAGGTTTAACGTGGGCGGATCGGTGAGGATGGATCAGAGCGTCGGATCTAACGTTACTCCAAACCACCAGCAGCAAACACGCAAAAACACGCAAAAGAGCAGCAGCAGCACTACTTCATCTGTCTGTGCTGCAAACACACACTGGGATCACATTTCCAATATATAATCACTCACTTGGGAGCATTTCTTCTTAAGAGGATTGAAATTAAACGGAGAGCTAATGGAAACTATTGCTGAAGGCTACTGTTTCTCCAAGGAAAACCACCTATCTTCTTCCTCTAGATTTGCTTCTCAGATGTTTCGGCTTAGAAAAAGACCTCCGTAATCTTGTTTATGTCTCCTCTTGGGTTTCAGATTTACCAGAACCCAGAGGACTTTATTTATAACGGCACTGCTCATACGTTAAACTTTCAAAGCTCAGGAGACATAAATGAGTTTTTAATTCAAGTCTCAAGTACAAACTTTCAGATGTTTCTCCTAAACACCCAGAAGAGAAATGCTCGAGTTCAGATAGAGATCTCTTTCGATTGCATGTTTTCCCAGGGGAAAGAAAAATCAGTCATAAATGAGATCTCGATTATTTCTCAGAGACAGCAAATGCTAAAGTCTCCTGCTTCTCAGATGTTTCTCCTGAGAAAAAGACATCGGTAATCTCATTTATGTCTCCATTAGTGTTTCATATTTGCCAGATTATCAGCCCAGAGGATTTTATTTATAATTGCATGGCTAATGCATTGCACTTTCAGACCTCAGGAGACGTAAATGAGCTTTTAGTTCATGTGTCAAGTACAAGCTTTCAGATGTTTCTCCTAAACACCCAGATCATTTGATTAACTGATGAAAAATGCTTGAGTTCAGACTGAATTTTTTCCCCCTGTCTCGCTTATTTCTCAGAGACAGCAAAGAGGTCAAATGGAAACAATTGCTGAAGTCTCCTGCTTCTCAGATGTTTCTTGTGAGAAAAGACCTCATTAATCTCATTTATTTCTCCTCTAGAGTTGCAGACTTTCCAGATTATCCACCCAGAGGATTTTATTTATAACTACATTGCATTGCACTTTCATAGATCAGGAAACATAAATGAGCTTTTAAATCATGTTTCTCCTAAACACCAAGATTATATGGTCTAGGAAAAATCTGATGAGAAATGCTTGAGTTCAAACTGAGAAAAAAATGTCTTCTCTCCGTCTCACTTATTTCTCAGAGACGGAAAAGAGCTCAAATGGAAACAATTGCTTTAGTCTCCTGCTTCTCAGATGTTTCTCCTGAGAAAAAGACCCCAGTAAAAGCTCTTACATTTGAAATGAATTTTAATTTTGGAGACTTTTAATTAGAGTTTCATTTAAGGACAAACGCTCAGATGTTTCTCCTGCCCAGATATTCTGGTCTGGGATAAATCAGATGAGAAATGTTTGATCTCTTTTGATCACAGATTTTCCCGTTAGAAAGAAAAAATGAGATTTAATTTGAAATCTATCTCCATTTTTCTCAGAGACAGCAAAGAGGTCAAATGGAGACCAAATGCTGAAGTCCCTGCTTCTCAGATGTTTCTGCTGAGAAAATCACCCCAGTAATTCAAGCTGGATCTCTTTTGATTTCAGATTTTCCCATTGGACAGAAAAATCAACAACAAATGAGATCTGTTTGTCTAAATCCACCTCATTTATTTCTGAGAGACAGTAAAGAGGTCAGATGGAGAAAAAAGGCTGCATTCTGCTTTTCAGAGTTTTTTTTAATTATTATTATTGTGAGAACGTCCTCACACGAGTCTCTTCTAGTATTTCAGAAGAGATCTCAACAATGTCTCAGATTTGCCAAGACACTGAAGTCTGCAACGAAAAGTCAGAGATCTCAACAATTTCTCATGAAATAATCAGAACTGCTCTCCATATGCACTTTACAGCTCTGTTCTCTAACTGCATTTTTATTTCTCCAATAGAATTTAGCAGAAACATCTGATACAATGTTCAAATTTGAAGGAAGCATAACCGAGACCTCCATCAAGTCTCATCTTCTTCTCATCAGAGCTGCAGCAGGAATATCAAACTGTAAAGCTCCCTTCATACTGTGCCAGCACTACAGTAATAATGAACATCAACAGACAGAAGAGGACACACACGCTCTGAATCCGTGATGAACGCTGAGTGCGGAAAACCACGGCTAAAAAACAGCATTAGCAGCCGAGCACCGAGCAGCTAAAATCATGCCCACAGGACCTGAAAGAGACCCCCTGTCTGTGTATTCTCAACAGGATATTCTACAGGAACAGCTGTCAATACAAGGAAACACTCTCCACCTCAGCGAGACACTTCAGAGTATTATTACTCTCTCTGACTTTGAGTTTGCCTTTGAAGGACACACTCGGACTGACATTCACATGATGTTAACACACACTGATAAACACACACTCCGAGTCCCGCTGCATCAATACATTACCATCTGTACAAATAAACATCTTATATTTTATAAAATAATATTTAATATTAATCAGGAACAAATCTGAATCTTTACTTTATCATGAAGTCCATCTACATTAAAATTAACAGAAGAATAATAAACTGAATGCTTATAGTAATGTGGCATAGCACAGAAATTCATAACTTGTTCTATTTAAACGGTTTTTATAAGAATATCATGGTAATACTATGGTATATATCAATACAGAACATGGTGATACTGTATCTGTATATAGATAATTTGTACATAAATATTTTGTCTCTATTGTCTATTGTGCACATATGTTCATTGTTTAGTTTTACCATGTATTGTATACATATATGACAAAAAATAAAATAAGTGATATATATATATATATATATATATATATATTAGTATATATGTATGTGTGTGTAATTTTATGTTTCTATATATATATATACACACATATATACATATATATATATATAAAATTACATATACGTATAGCCTATATAAACAATATAAAATTCAAAATAAAAATTATTTTATTTTCTGTCTTGGTCTGGTCATTCTGATTCTGATATTAATAAATCAGATATTCATGTCTGCCATGGTAAAGAATACTATGGTGTTGGGTAAAATACTTCGATTTATATCCATTTACACATATATATATATATATATATATATATATATATATATATATATATAAATCAACTCTTATTTCGCTTTAAAAAAATTTACTATAGCAGCACCATGATTCAATGATGAGATCTGATGGCAAATCCATGGTATTTTAATATACTACGGTACTGACAGCCATATGGCATGGTAAAATTATGTCTTTCCATGCTATGCTCCTACAGCATTGCAATTTATATGAACAATCTAAACATTATACCACTTAGAATAAAAATAGTGCTATTGCAGTAAAACAGTCTGGTACTGTCAGGTAATTCCAGCATGACTGTATTATAAATTAATAATTTTAAGCTTAGTATATTTGTATGGAAAAGCATGTATATGCGTTAACTCGACGTGTAACAGAAGCATGAATGTAAAAGATCCTCCGCATACCGAGATCTGCAGCATCCATCACCGAGTCCGCGTCCTCCGCCGCGCATCCTCCGGCCGCGGCTCCCTCCATCGGATCCGGATCAAGCGAGCCGCGGAGCGTCAACGCGAATCAGAGCAAGGAAACACGGAGCGCGCGTCATGACCTGGGTCCGCGGTGCGGCGCGTGTGCGAGCCTGTGCGCGCTCCTGATCCGAGCAGCAGTGACGTCACCCGAGTATCGCCTTTCACAATGACGTCAGCCACGGAGGAATTTACATATGCTGGGCATAAATGCATTTCATTTAAATATAACTCTGTTAATTTTAATTAAGTTTAAAGCGCTATAAAAGCCTCCAATTTTCCAGTAAATTAAATACTGAGAGGACAAATTAACCATTAAAATAAAAATAGGAAAACACCGCAGTTTTTAAATGGGAAAATACCGCTCTCTACCGGGTGACCCTCAAACTACAATACACTTGAAAAACCTCTCTCTCTCTCTCACACACACACACACACACACACACACACACACACACACACACATAATCTCTCTCTCTCTCACACACACACACATTCTTATAATCTCTCTCTCCCTCTGTCACACACACACACACACAAAATCTCTCTCTCTCACGTTCAGGACACTTATCAACTAGTTATTTATTCAAGGTGACTATCAAGACACTTGGAGAGAAAATCCGCATGGAGGGTCAGAAAATTGATAAACATTTTTGTTAACAAAATACAGCTGAAATAAAATTTAAGATGAAAAATGTAAACATTTCAGTTAGTTATGAAAGCAACATTAATAATTTGTGTTACTAAAATTACAAACTGGAAATAAAATTAAAATAAATAAATCAAACAGTAATACTTAAAAGACAAGCACAAAGCTACAAAAAATAAAATAAAATCAAAACTGAAAGTATTTAAAAAAATTCAAAATTTTAATAAAAACTGTTATAAATTATACTAACATAACTAGGAAAAATGGCAATTATTTGCCATCAGCCACCCAAATCATTTTTAATGTAAAATGCATGTTATGTCAAGTCTTGTGCATTACAGCTATTTTTGTATTTAATGCTGATTTTTAGCATTCATGATTCCACTTCATTAATGTAAATAAATTTCAATTGATTTTATTAAGTTATTTCAGGGTTTCCCAAAATGTAATTTGCAAGGGAGGTAATGAATAATTTATCAATTAATAATAATAATAATAATAATATAAAAGACTAATATAAAATTAAATAATTTTAATAACCACAATAAAACATTTACTGAAAAAATTAATTAAAAACAACAACTGGGCTTTAACTACTACATCTTACTAATAGTGCTATTGTGAATTATTGATGTGGATTGGGTCACATTTCCACATTTACATGACGGTCAAAAAGTAGCCCAATTTACCTGCACTCCCATATGTGACATGATTTAATCTGAAAATTCTGAATCTCTAAACATCACTCAGTCGAGTAAAGGAAAACATTCACACACAGGAAGTTCTGACGCTACTCTTTAATCATTATAGCAGTTCATTAGAAAAGCTTCTTCAGATACACGAGTGATTTCAGTGCAGGTCAGCTCCTCTCTGCTCACGCGGCTGGACATCACAGGGTTTTCCCAGAGAATTTGCACGCCGGAGGACATCAGGCCGTCCCCACCTGAGCACAGGCTTGAGGAACGGCCGTCACAGATCTGGGCTTCACCCTGCAACGTCCAGCCATCGACCAGAGAGGAGATGGAGAGCTACAAAAACAAGGGACAGAGATCGGGTTTGATCCAAATGGCTACAGGTACTTGGGAAGATCCTTTTCAATAACCTGAAGGGACAAAAAGCATTGGACTTTATTTTTTATTAATTCTTTAATTATTTTTTATAAATATCAAAATGTTGTACAATATATATTATAAAAATTCAAACAAATAAAAATAAATTTAATAAACAATTTAATTTTTTTATTAAAAATTTAATACAATTTAAAACAAACAAATTAATTTAAAATAAATAATTGCTGAATTTTTATAGACCTACAAAATTAATTTTTATAAAATTGAAAAATACAAATAAATGTAATTAATTTTTAAATACAAAACATTTTATGCATTTCATTTCGTTTTATAAACTTTTAAACAGACACATACAAATTGTATACAATTTTATTTAAATACATTTAATAAATAAATGTATATTACAATTATGCTATAAATCCATAATTTAAAATACAAATATATTTAATAAAATAAATGTAATTATGCATTAAAAATCTTTTTTTTTTTTTTTTAATAAAAACATTAAATACATTTAAACAAATACATTATTTTTCTAAAGCAATTTTTTCTCAGATTCTATATATTAAAGGACTATTTATTCACCCTTATGCCGCGTCAAACCTATATGACTTTGAATGACATTAGGGTGATTAAATGACGACACAATGTCATTTTTGGATGAAATGATTTTTTATTGACTTACGCTTGGATCGTCCATTGGTCCGTACCTCTTCACAACCTGACCTTCTCTGTCAATGAGGAACTACAATAAAAGCAACAGTTATGAGGTCACAATATTACAGCAGAGAATCAGAGAATAAACACCATCTATTAACACACAATTATATATATATATATATATAAAAACAACAACACATTGTTACCTTAGTGAAATTCCACTTGATGTTGCTGTGGAAATAAAAAGTGTTTCATGCCAAATGATGAACAGAGTCATTACAGAATACATTCATCAAATTCAAAATAAATACATTTGTTTTCAAGTAAAAGTGTCATACTCCATATATATGTGACCCTGGAGCACAAAAGCAGTCTTAAGTCGCTGGGGTATATTTGTAGCAATAGCCAAAAATACATTGAATGGGTCAAAATTATCCATTTTTATTTTGTGCCAAAAATCATTAGGATATTAAGTAAAAATCATGTTCCATGAAGATATCTTGTAAATTTATCACCATAAATATATCAAAAACTTCATTTTTGATTAGTAATGTGCATTGCTAAGAACTTCATTTGGACAACTTTAAAGGCGATTTTCTCAATATTTTGATTTTTTTGCACCCTCAGATTCCAGATTTTCAAATAGTTGTATCTCAGCCAAATATTGTCATATCCTAACACACCATACATCAATGAAAAGCTTATTTATTCAGCTTTCAGATGATGTATAAATCTCAATTTCGAAAAATGACACTTAAGACTGGTTTTGTGCTCCAGGGTCACATTTAAGAATTCCACAGACAAATAAGAAAAACAAACCAGTCAGACTCACTTTCCCAGAGTGCCTTTGCCTTTGGGCTGCTCCTTCATCCATTTCCAGAGCGGATGAGCTCCATCACCGTTCACATCGATCTTACTGAAGAGGTCAAACTCTGCGTTGTAGCCTTTGGCAAACTCCTTGATCTCCGCCTCTGTTCCAGGCTCCTGTTGAACACACAACACCTCGCTGGATTACTTCATCTGATGAGTCTTAAAGCTGAAGAACATGAGCATATGACCACTGTAAGTCTGTGACAATCAAGATCAAGTGGCTAGAAATGGTTAATAACATGCAGGGAAGATCAGAGTCATTCACAGCGCCGTATGCAAATATTGTGATGACATCATCGCCGCTGGTTACATTGTGACGCTGAACATTCTGCGGGAGATTTTCTTTGAACTTAAATCAGAATGTTTGAAGAACACTGTAATAGGGCTGTCAAACTGGCTGAAAAACTAAATTAGAATTTTGTACTAAAATATTATATTCGAATTTAAAAGGCATCATTTCTGTTAGGGGGGAAAAAAGATTTTGGCTTCTCTCCTGAGGCCACAAGAGGGCGCATCGAGCAAAATATTACCGTACTAATGCACGTTTCTTCAAAGAAATAAAAAACAAGACTATCTTTGAAAAAAGTGCATGTTTAAAATAATGTTTATAAACCATATATAATTACGTTGCTTAAACAATTAGAAACAACAAGCATCATGTAAGTATGTATAGTTTAATACCGAAAACCAATCACAAAGAGTAGCCTACTTTTCATTTAAAAACGAGATGCAGAAAAACCGCCATAAAGTCTCGAGACATGCTTTTTAAAAGTTGAACTTACATTATTTTACATGGCTTTCTAAACAGGCGGCTCTCACAGTGTTTTGCACATTAATTTCTTAAGCAAAATACATTTTTGGGGAAAAAAAATTCGGGCACAGCTGCGTGTGATGAGCAATGTCTGAGCAAATGTGTCTGAAAACTAAAACTATTAAAAAATATTGTTTGGTAATTGAAATAAAATTAAATGAATCAATAAATACATATTAAATAAAACAAACACACGCACATATATATAATATAATATAAAATATATATATATTTAACACTATAATTATTCATTGGAAATAAATTAACTAAAACAAAAATAAACCTAAAAATAATATTTAAAAAAAACAAAAAACAAAACCCATTTAAACTGACAAAAGCACATTAAATTTACAAAAAAATTAAAATTAAAATGAAGACTGATAATGCAAATAAATGAATTTTGTATCTCTTGTTGTCAGATTAAATCTCACCTCACAACACAAAATAATCCACTTACAGCTTCACTCGTGTGACCTACTTACAGTCATGGCAGCGAACGCTCTTATAGTCTGCTACATTTAATCAAAGAACAAATGTTCAGGACTGAAAGTGTTTTAATTCACAATATAATGCCACAGCAAAGTCTTCCTTCTTCTGCAGCATGTGTGCATTGCATAGAATGCTAATTTTCTGTATGCATGGAACACAGTATCCCATAATGCAACATGCTTGAATTGACCGTCCTTTTTCAGTGACAAATGAACCTGAAGCAATATTAAAGATTTCAATGTTTACTGTTTCTTGACTCATTAACAATTTTTACACAAAACTGGAACAAAAAGCAAAAATAAAAATCACTTCTGAGATGCAAACTGAACACCACTCACTGGATTAAACATGCAACGTAATCAGGTCATGAGGAGTCACTATATCATACAAGATCACTGTTTAAAATACTGCATAGCATACCTGCTTTCCAAACTGGTTGCAGGGGAAGCCCAGGATGCGTAAACCTTTCTCAGCGTACGTGGCGTGCATTGCCGCTAACTGAGTGTAGTTTACGGGAGTCTTACCTCATTTAGAGGCTACGTTAGTGATGATGCACACATAACCCCTGAAACACACACAAACACACTTCAGACACCACGACCCAGATTCACAGAGCAAGATTACACTCGGCCAAACACTAAAAATAACTGCATGCACAATGAAGAATGAGCATTAGGAGTATAATGTGGGTGAGGACAGCTGTTAAAGGAATAGTTCAGCCAAAAATGAAAATCTGCTGAAAATGTGCTTTTCCTCAGGCCATCCAAGATGTAGATGAGTTTGTTTCTTCATCAGATTTGGAGAAATGTATCATTCCATCACTGTCTCAGCAATGGATGCTCTGCAGTGAATGGGTGCCGTCAGAATGAGAGTCCAAACAGATAACTCCAGTGAAAAAGTGTTCATCTCCTGTTGTCTCTCACATCAAAATCCAGCCACATATTTGTTTAGAGCTGTTTTGGCTTGTAAACGGTGCTTGATCTGTGCAGATTTCTCTCCTGATTCAGACCAGACCACTTTTTCACTGGAGGAAGCATTATTATGGATCATGGACTCATATTTTAGTTAAAGGGGTCATATGAAGTTGTTAAAAAGAACATTATTTTGTGTATTTGGTGTAATGCAACGTGTTTATGTGGTTTAAGGTTCAAAAAACACATTATTTTCCACATACTGTACATTATTGTTGCTCCTCTAAGCCCCGCCTTTCTGAAACGTGTCGATTTTTACAAAGCTCATCGTTCACTGAAGCTGAGTGTGCTCTGATTGGCCAGTATCCAGTGCGTTGTGATTGGCCGAATACCTCAAGTGTGAGACAGTAATGTTACGCCCCTCACCGTATTGTGATGCCGTGACCCGGCGCAACGACACAAAAACAGTAAAAACCCATTATAAACAAGGCATTTGTTGCATCCAGTGGGGACATAATTACTGATTATAATGACTTATACTGTCTTTTTACGTGTCGCATTGCATCGCACCGCATTGCATCGCGCCGCGTAAACATTACCATGTCTGCATTTGTGATCGGAGAAACGACAAAAACAAGCACTACTCTACACTGCTCAAAACTCACGTTTGAATCGTCAGTGGCAAATTCTTTAAATAAGAAAACATACTTAAAGGCTGTGAGTCAGAAGTGCCACACTGTCCTTGCAAAGTTGGAATTGCCCCACTTTATAGAAACAGCCTTTATGCATAGCTGGCAGGCTACTCCCAGGTTCAGGAAATAGTCCTCCGTAAAATGCGCTGCACACACTCTAATATTTGGGTTGAACTGTTCTGGAACAGTGTTGTAAATACAACTTAACCACTGATTTCTAGTTGTGTCCTCTTTTGGAAGCCCAAACAAAGTAGTTTCGCTTTCACAAGGAAACACGGTGTCTCCAGGACATGGCGCTGGCGGCAGCAACTATACTACAGCGAGAATAAAAATCATGCCCCCCTTCTTTGCGTAAACATTTGGCCGGTGTTATGCAAATCTTCCCACACCATGACGTAGACACGTGAGGGCATGTTTGAATGAGCCATTTTAGGGGGGTGTGGTCGAGTCTCAACTTTGATAAAGAATCTCTCTTTGGTTTTGAGACTTTAGTCTTTGCAACTTCAGGGATCTTATCTATGCACAAACAGCTTGTAACACTCTAAAGAGAAAGGAAAACTTGAAATCGCATCATATGACCCCTTTAAAAATGTCTTAATGCTGGATTTATTTCAGCTTTTGTCTTCTCAAGATGTTAACTGATGGACTGGAGTGGTGTGGATTATTGTGATGTTTTTTTGTGATGCTCATTCTGACGGCACCCATTCACTGCAGAGCATCCATTGGTGAGACAGTGATGCAATGCTACATTTTTTCAAATCTGATAAGAAATCACTCATCTACATCTTGGATGGCTTGCATTCAAGTACATTTTCAGCAGATTTTCAAGATAAAGAAGTCTTTTTTAATATTTAAACAAACAAGTTAGTTTAATACTTCATATTAAGGGTTTGTTCAGATCACTAACCCCAAATATGAGCATTAATATAGTAATAAAGATGCTTGAGCAAACTAAATCAAAGTTTCTGAATGTACTTATCTGTTCACCTGTATTTCTCCAGAGACACTTCATTTCCATCGATGTCTTTGGCTGAGAACTCGTATATGGATTTGGCCGACTGCCAGTCATTGGCTTGAGCACACTGCGATAAACAGAAAGAGGTCAAAGGTCACAGGGCATGAGGAGTGTCTGCCGATCCCATCAAATTAATACTGAGCACAAGAACAATGATACACAATCATGTGCTATAAATCAATTATGCAACTTCCTCATGTGACAGCATAACTGATGAAATCTCATATTAAAAGTCATCTTTGTCCTCTGATACAGTTATGTGTGATTTTTTGCTTACGCATATAACACAAGTTCTGCAAAACACAAGAAATTATATATTACTTTACAGGCAGGGGTTTCAGCAAAAAGTTGAGCATTAAAATTACATTGACACTTTATATAGTGATGTGTACAGCTCCTAAACAAAGCAGTTTTTCCATCTGTGGGATTGTGTACAGAAAACACGGCCGTCACACGGGATTCATCACACTTACTGGAAACACGTAAACATCCAACAGCTGAGACTAGTCAGAGCTAACCAGATTTAAGAGTAATCCATTACAGGCTTACCTCAGAGTTAAGACTGTATATGACAGTCCAATCATGATTTTGTGTGTGTGAAATTAACAATTATACAAAAAAAGGACAAAAATATAGATATATAAAGATCATGCAGTGTGGGTTTATTTATTAGTATGAAGTTTTTAGGCCTCAAATAGGACACAATCAAGTCATATTTACAGTATGAACATATGGCATGTGGTTGAATGGGTTTTTAAAGCATGCATGATTATGTCTATTTTAGATAATTCCACAACACTGATTTTACTATAGATTTGGGACAGGCAAACGAAACTCTGTGCCATTGTGCCTATGGAGGAACTTTATAATAGTCAACATAATTCATTTATTTCAGTAATCACATTGCAAATTTATCTGCAGTGATTTTTATGTTGCATACTAACCAGTGTTTCCTCTATGATTTTTTCCAGCTGTGGTGGCAGGACTATTTCCCATGGGCCACGCCCCCTCCCCACCCAAGAATCACTTGCACTCAGAATAATGAATTTATTTATAACTAAAAAAGACAAGTAAATAATAAAATATGAACGAATAAATTAATGACAATCAATAGCACAAACAAGATACAAATTAAATTTGTAATAATCTATTCAACTGTAAAATAATACTGGATAGTCTTCACTGTATAAAGAGAGAGTAATGACAGACAGC
>JAFVLL020038459.1:30000-55243 GCA_021397915.2 Tor tambroides | reverse complement strand
TCCCTCTACCTGTCATATCAGTTCATCTCCCCTGCCACAGATACAAGAAACCATCTCACAGTAATGCAGATAGATAGACAGACGGACGGACGGACGGACGGACAGATAGACAGGCAGACAGACAGAGAGACAGACACACACAGACAGATAGATAGATAGATAGATAGATAGATAGACAGACAGACAGACAGACAGATAGCTAGATAGATGGAAGGACAGACGGACGGACAGACAGATACATAGATAGATAGATAGATAGATAGATAGATAGATGGCAGGCGGACAGACGGACGAATGGACGGACAGATAGACAGACAGACAGATAGATAGACAGACAGACACACACAGACAAATAGATAGATGGATAGATAGATAGACGGACGGAAGGGCAGGCGGGCGGACGGACGGACAGACACAGACAGATAGATAGATAGACAGACAGACAGACAGACAGACAGACAGATGGAGGGACGGACGGGCGGGCAGGCAGGCAGGCCTTCATCTGCTCATGCTGTGTCTCCTCTCTCTGTAGGGCACAGTACGGGACAAAACTGGAATCTTTCCGGAGTCGTTCGTGAACATTATTAAAGCTCTTCCCGAGAGTGACTCTGATGAAGAGGGCGGAGCTTCCAAGAGCGGGAATCATGCTCAGAGTTCATACAGCTGCCTGCACTGCTATCTGCTGCAGCCAGAGGGCATCGACACAAGGTCACACATACAGATACGCATCTAAAAAATATTATCCTTTTAATCACTATCACGCCTATAAACGCACTAAAACATGAATATTTCTCAGCTAATGTGATGCTAATGTATATTTATTGTCTGCTGTAGGGACATTTGTGTTGAGGAAGATCTCTCCATTCAACCATCTTATGAAGATCTGCTGTCCCGAATGAGGTACCTTTATCCCTGTCCTGTTCAACTTTTTCATCAGGTTGTCCTGTACGCTCACAATGTGGTCTGAAATGGAAACATAAAAGAAAGCCTTATTAATTGAATATTTTGCCATTTAATACTGTTAAAGTGTCTCTTAATCAGCTTATGTTTGCGTTTATTCTCTCATTCTATCTTCAGCATCTTTAATTCTGCTGTTCTTCTTACTCTGATGAGAGGTGGTGTCTCTCTTTAATATTCACACTATGTTGCCAAGATGCGGTAGAAAAGAAAGGAAGAACAAGAAAAAAACATCCAGGAGTGAAAGACAGGCTTTTTAAATGTCAAACTTTTCGGTCTGGCCAGCAGAAAACACTTTAGAAAACAAAAACACACCTTTGCTTGATATTTTTTTTGTACTGTGTAATAATTATGACTTAGTTTTCTCGAATTTCTCATCGAGAGAACATCTAGCAGCAATCGCTTTTTAAAAAAACCAAGTGACCTGCCTACTTAGATAACATTTTAATGCAAAAAAGAAAAAACAACAACAACTGTTTAATTCATGTTTAATAGCATAGGTAAATGTAACAATAAAATAATAGAACATAAATTGACATATGTAAAATGTAGCCTATGTAAAGAAAGACATGTTAATTTAATAAATGTTGTTTTTACAAGCACCAACACCTATCTTGTTATATTATATTATATTATATTATATTATTATTTAATGTAATATATTGTATTTTCTATTCTATTTTTTATTATTTGTAAAAATATGTAATATTTTATATCAAATAATTTAACATGCTAATAATATTGATTCTTAATTGAATTTTTCAGATTTTTTCTACAAGCACCAACACCTATATTATATTATATTATATTATTGTTTAATGTAATATATTGTATTTATAATTTAATTTTGTAAAAAATATTATATATATATATATATATATGTGTGTGTGTGTGTGTGTGTATTAAATCAATAGTGTTACAGTTTTTAATCTTCAATTTAATTACTTACATTTAATAATATTTAAATATGATTTAATATTGTAATATATTCAGTTGTTTTTTTAACTATTACATTAATTGTTTAAATGTTTAAATATGTTTAAATATTAAATGATTATTATTATTATTATTATTATTATTATTACTACTACTGATTAAAAATATAATACAATTAACATAATATAATATATAATAATGCATCTTTTTTATTCTTAATGTAGTTCATTTTTAAAAATGTAATAATAGGCCATATATATATAGAGAGAGAGAGAGAGATTACATTTTTAAAATTAACTACATTAAGAATAAAAAAGATGCAAAGATGCAAAATCATTTTTATTAAAAATATTTAATTTATTAATAATTAATAGTATTTATATGTTAGAGCCAAATTAATCACTGTAAAATTACAAATAACAATTTACGTTGTGTGAACGGTCAACATTTATTGCTGTATAGAAAACAGATATGAGTAATTTAATGAGTCCTGTAATTTTTATTCTTACAACAAACAACATCACAAAGGCCACAAAACACATGTGGGCCACATGTTCAGCCGCTCTGAATTATTGTTTAATAATAAACCTTATTTGCATGATGTTGAATATACATCTGTCATTGAATGCTGCTGCTGACTCATTTGCATAAAGGTCACATGACTGCTGACACAACATGGAGGCCTTGAATTGCATTATACTAATTATATTTGCACTTGCTGTGACCTCTAAACTACTACGCAGTTCGTTTCTCTCTGTTTACCCCCTCAGGGACGTCTTTCAAGTGGAAGATATTGCTTTGAACTACCGCGACCCCGAGGGCGATCTGATACGGATATTAAACGATGAAGACGTTGCTCTCATGGTGCAAGAGAGCAAACAGACAGGGTCAAAGGTCAAGCGGCCCGTGAATCAGTTTCCCTGGGAGCTGCTGGTCACGCATGACAAAGATCTGACCGTCTACAACACCGAGTATTAAACGAACGCTTTTCAACATGTTCCTCGTCATTTCAAAATCATTGCACATCGATTCTTAGTTTACGTAGTTTTCAAAATGAAAACTATTTTTGGTTATTAAAGGGATAGTTTAACCAAAAATTACGATTTTGTCATTATTTACTCACCTTTGAATCGTTAGTGACTTATTTCTTGCCATTTCTCGAATCGTGTGCATAATCAGTTGATCTAGTTCACAGAATCGGTCTAAATGATTCATTTATGAATCAGAATGATTCAGTTCACTGATTCACTGATCTGGTAACAACAGTTCACAAATAATCAGTTAATTATCCAAAAAAAATTACTAAATGACCTCTTATCAGTGTTATCATTGCTATTATAGTTTATATATAATTCATAGAGAGCGAGATTTTATTTTTCGTAGGATCTGTTTTCACTTTTTTTTTTAGGGTTTGTAAAATTTTGGTTATTGTTTTGCTTTTTTAAAAATATGTCTATATAAATTGTATTAATTTTTATGTAATAGTTTTAGTTTAAATAGTTTTAGTATTTCAATTTAAATGAAACAAAAAATAAGAAAATGTAGCCTTGATGACTAAATAAAGATTATTTGTGTTTTCTTGTATTTAGTTTTTTTTAAAATTTTGTATCTTTTATTTTATTTTATTATTTTTAGTTTGTTTAGCTTTAGTTGTTTTAGTATGTCAAGTTAAACTAAAAAAAAAACAGAAGAAATGTAGCCTGGCCACTAGCTGAAACAAAAAGAAAGTTGTCACGGTTGCCTACTGTGAGGAGCAAGGAACTCGGAGATGAGGGATAATCATGAACCGTCTTTAATAATCCAAACAGGAGTCACACAGGGCAGGTAGGAGCACACACGTAGCACAACACTGACGTTCAACACCGGACAAGGAAACCTGAGACAGACAGCACTTTAAATACAGGACTAAACGAGGGGTAATAAAACGAGACACACCTGAATGAAATGAACACACTCAAACAAGGGAGAGACTAGTTCACAAATACTGATTTTCATCTTTATTTCAAGCAGTAATTGGCAGTGTGACATCTGTAGCATTTAACTTTTCTTGTTTGGTGAAGTTTTTGGTCAACTTCCTCTTTCAGTTCCTTTCTTTGCCAGAAAAAGTCTTCTCATAAATCACGGGTGACTTGTTGTGTGGTGCATCTTGACTTATGTGACACACTTATATATGTGTGATTTTGTACATTTATGCAAACAGGGATTGGTGTTGATAAATATCATGTTTGCACATTTAATGCACATTTAACATACACACATGATTACTCTTTAGGCAAGTGTGAGTATGATTGATGAAGGTGTGGAGGCTGATCGTACAGATCTATCAGTGTGAGGGATGTTCTCAACCGGAATTAACTACAGCTAATCATTAGCGCTGTTTGCTAAGGCAGGCTTCACTAACACATCGCTCATACTTAGAGTTAGTGATTTCAACAAACCTCTAGCTGTAGGTATTAAACTAAATGATACCTCAAATTGTTTGTTTATTATTTATTTTCACCTGGTAGTAAACTAGGCAATGCAGATAATAAAAAAAACCCAATATAATATAATATAATATAATATTTCCAAATATTCTATTATTTTCTATTATGTAATATTTTAATAATACAATTAATAATTTAATATTTATTAATTTTATTTTTTAAAACATTTAAGCAATTAATTAATAATAGGGTATAATATACTATTAATTAAATATTTCAATGTTTTTATTTTTTGTTGTGATTTATTTGTAATTTCATATTTATATTGTTTATATTATTTTTAATCTTTTAATTTATTTTTGTTTTTATTATAATTTCATATTAAAATTTAAAATCCATTAAATTAAGAATAGATTAGAAAATAATATATTATATTAATGATATTAAATTAGTAATAACTTTAATATTTAATAATTTTCATATTTGAAATCAATTAATAATAATAATAATATACTTTTAATTTCTATTAAAATAGAATTTGATATGACAATTCCATATAAAATAAATGAATTAAATTATGCATAGAATAGGAAATAAGATATTATTATTATTATTATTATTATTATGATGATGATGATGATGATGATGTTGTTGTTGTTATTATAATATTATGGGGAAGTCGTGGCCTAATGGTTAGAGAGTCAGACTCGTAATCGAAAGGTCTCGGGCCGGCAGGAATTGTAGGTGGGGGGAGTGAATGTACAGCGCTCTCTCCACCCTCAATACCACGACTGAGGTGCCCTTGAGCAAGGCACCGAACCCCTAATTGCTCCCCGGATGCTGGAGCAATGGCTGCCCACTGCTCCGGGTGTGTGTGTGTGTGTGTGTGTGTGTGTGTGTGTGTGTGTGTGTGTGTGTGTGTGTGTGTGTGTATGTGTATGCGTGTGCATGCATTTGTTCACTACTCACTGTTGTGTGTGTGCACTTGGATGGGTTAAACGCAGAGCACCAATTTCGAGTATGGGTCACCATACTTGACAATACACTTTCACTTTATATATTAAATTGGTAATACAATAAAATAAAAAATAATAATTTAATATTTATTCATTATAATATTTAAAATATTTAAGCAATTAAATTAATAATTAAATATAATATAGCATTAATATTTCATTGGGTTTTTCACAAATAAATTAATAACTGAATATAATATAGCATTAATACTTGTATTATATTATACTGTATATTCAGTTTGTAATATAATGAATAATTCATAATTGAATATATAAGTAATAATTGAATATGTATTTAATTAATTAAAAATAGAATAGAAAATATACAAAATGTATAATATAATATAAATGTTAGTATATTAGTTATAATAATAATACTTCAATATTTATTCATTTTAATATTTAATAGTTTTTACACTTAAGCAATTGAATTAATAATTGGATTTAATATATAAAATGTATAATCATTAATTTAATATTTCAATGGGTTTTTTCAAATATTAAATAGTAAATTCAAAATATAACAGAAAATAAAATGTGTTATATATTCAATTTATTCAGTTATATAATAATTCATTTATAATTGAATATATAAGTAATAAATAAATTTGATTAATATGTAATATTAATACGTGTTTTTGAAACATTAAATATTTTTAAAAAATAATTAAAAATAGAATAGAAAATATAATATATTATATAAAATGTATACAATTACAATATAACAATAATATAGGTGTTAGTATATTAGTTACAACAGATTATTAGACTGGCATACTGAGATTTTTTTAATGTAGTTTTACTTACTAATTTAGGGGAAGGAGTCATATGGCACATTGAAATCTGCAAACACAGCAGTTCTGAACCTTTTAAAAAGTAAACAAATTTGCGGTCAAGTTGGCACAGGCACACATAAGTTCATAACACTTGAGGGTGTCAGTGTGACCAGCAGAGCCTCAGCTTCATCAGGAGTGAAGAACAAGCGGCTTGACGGTAAGCTTGACTGCTTCTGCTGCTGTCCTTCACGCACAGATGTTTCTGACTCATCTTTAATTATTATTCTCGTTTGTTGGGGATTTTCTTTCCTCTTCACCTGCAGTTGTTCAGTCAGTATTCTCCATGTCTCCAAACATCTCTTTCTCCTTGACTCTGACTGTACTGTGGACATCAGTCCTCACAGGATGTCCTCAACATGACACGCTTGCTCCAGGTTAGAGATGTTTTACTGTAATCTGCTTGTGTTTCAGTTTCATGAGGTGTTTCTAGCTTTTTCTATGTCCTCTGTTCCCAGAATCCTCTGCTCTGGAGTCTTTGGAGTGTCATAATGATTACCGCTCTCATATCCGCTGCAGCTGGAGAGACGATCCTCAGATTCAGCTCTCTCTGTTTCACATGGATCCAGACGACCACCGGTGAGACTCACATCTTCATCCAGATCACTGGACATTAATATAGCAGAACATACTCACTGTTTCATAGCGATAGTACAGCAATAATAGCAGAATAATAGTAATTTAGGCATATAATAAAAGTAATAATAGTAGAATAACAATTTAGGCATATTAGAAAAGTAATAATAGTAAAATAATAATAATTTAGTCATTAGAAAAGTACTAATAGTAGAATAATAATAATTTAGTTATATTAGAAATGTAATAATAGTAGAATAATAATAATTAGAATATTTAAGTAATATAATATAAAAAGTAATTGTGAAATAGTGAAATAATTCAGTTGTGTTAGTATATGAATAATAGTAAGGTAATAATAATGAAGTAGTAGTATTATAGTTTAAACAATGCCAGTAATTGTACTAGGAAAATTAAATAAAATGTTAAAATGCTGAAACGTTAACAGTTAGTTGCCCTACTGTCACGAATCCGGTCCATGCCCTTCCGTCCAATTGCCACCAGAGGTCAATCGTTTGCCACATTGACTCTTACACCACACCTACTGTTGCACGTCACTCATGGACTGCATTTCCCATCTCACATTGCACTGACCACACGCACAGCTGTCACCAATCTCACATTGCACTGATTACACAGCTGATCTCATCAGACACATTTTATAAGCCTTGGACTTCCTTTCTATCATCGCCGAGTATTGTATAGCGTATATCACTCTCCAAGCAATAGCTACTTTACGGAGCCCACTCAGTAATTATAGTCTTGCCTTGCCTTGTGTGTTTTCTAGTGTTTTGATTCTTGCCCGTGTTTCCTGGATTTACCCTTTGCCTTGCCATTCGGACTCTGTTTGCACCTCTCTTGGATTATTGCTCTTGTACCTGGATTATCTGCCTTGCCTGTTGGATATTGTTCGCCGATCGTCAGCTTACGCTTGCCTAGGATTACTCTTTACTGTCTTTTCGTCTATGTCTGTTTGCTGTGTACTGACCTTGCCTGTGTTTGTTGACCACGTCTGTTTAAATAAAGCTTGCACATGGATCCGCACGTCTCACGTCTTGTTCGCCCCGTAACACCTACGTTGTACAATAAAAATTATATTAAATTTTACAGGTAATTTTTCTACTACAAAATATTTGACATCATTTTTTAAACAGCAAAGAGTATGAATTACTTTATTATTGACAGAGATGACATATTCAGTAAAGCAATCCTGTATACTTTTATAGTAAAATATTGCTAAAATTATGTTTTTAAGTAGAAACGTATTAATCACATTATAATTTTTGGGAAAGGGAATGTTTTACATTTGATGTAAAAAGTCAGTTATGTCTTATTTATATTAAAATAATAATGTGATGTGTAAGTAATACTTGAAAAACCATCGCTAATAAAGTTGATAAATTTACAGCTGTTTTTATTGTAAATTTAACAAAATAATTTGTAGAAATACTGCTGAAGTAATTCAGTAATAGTTTTATCAGTAATATAATATAATATCCCATTCTATTCTTAATGTAATATTTTTGGTAATATAATTAATCATTTAATATTCATTCATTTTATTATAGAAAATGTATTTATTAATATTTAAAATATTTAAGCAATTTAGTGAATATGATATAATATACTATACTATTAATTTTATATTATTAGTAATTAATAGTATATTATATTAATTTAATTAGAGTCATAATAGAGTAAAATAATAGTTGTACAAGTAGTTTAGGGAAAATGCTTAGAAAAACACTGCAGTTTTAAATCTGCACAGTTCAAAATCTGAGACTGATTAATGATGAATCCATGACATGTACAATGTGCTTTAACACTAAAATGTATCTTATGATTGCTTGTTTTTATGATTTTGCTTTATTCCAGAGTATCGCCCTGTGTTCCGACTCCTAACCCTTCCCAGAATTCTACTGGGCAGGAGAGAGTTTATTGTCGGTACAACACATCTCTATTTGCCATCGGCTTTGATGACGTGTTCTTCCGCACGCCACACTCTTCCGTCATTTCCAGATCCTTCAGACTCACGGAATTTGGTATAACTAGTACAATAAATTTATACCATAGACATAAGCATTGGCTATTTATGTAATGCTTCAGCTAAGCCTACTCTTGACTTCCCTATAGAGCAGGGGTGCCCAAACTCGGTCCTGGAGGGCCGGTGTCCTGCAGAGTTTAGCTCCAACTTGCCTCAACACACCTGCTGGGAAGTTTCTAGTATGCCTAGTAAGAGCTTGATTAGCTGGTTCAGGTGTGTTTAATTGGGGTTGGAGCTAAACTCTGCAGGACACCGGCCCTCCAGGACCGAGTTTGGGCATCCCTGCTATAGAGGATGCGGATCCAGACTGGAATTTTTACCAGTTAGATGACACACCACCTTCCACAACTCTGACCTCTGACCCCTTCGGTCAGCATGACCAAGAGCGCTCAGTGAGTGTCAAAATGACCACAATTTCAATCAAAGGTGACGCTAAACTGAAACAAGAATGTCTTTGAAACTGATTTCTGACTTCCTCATGTTCAAAAAGACCAACATGATCTCTCAAGAAAACTGACTGTTTTACACAGACTGTAGAAAACGATGCATCTCCAAGTCCTTCCAATATAGAAAAGTGAAGCCAAAACCGCGAAAATTTGCGAAAATGACAATTTGGAGCCGAAGTCTGCATAGTACTGATCGTAAGGTGGAGCCGCAGTATCAAAGTCCCGCCCAAACTCTCGCAGAACCAATCGCAAACTCACAAACATGATACAATGAACTAAAACCAAACTTATTAGAAAAATAACACTTAAACATATGATAAAAACTACCTAAAATGATGAAAACCATCTTTGGTAAAAATTTCTTTGAAGTGTTACTTGTTTTTTTTGTTTGTTTTGCTTTTTTGTTTTTTGGCTTATGTCCCATTCGTTTACATGGAGAGGGTGGGGTTTATGACCTATACTGCAGCGAGCCTCCAGATGGTGGTCAAAATTTTTTGGCTTCACTTTTCAGGACGTGTGCAGCACACTTTTACAAGTTGGTGATTTCGGATGAAGTGGATTGTATGAAAACATGATTTTTAGGAAAAAAAAATAACATGAAGGTTCGCCCCAACCTATATTACTGTGTAATAATATCATACAAAAACATAAAATTTCACATAAATTACACCCTGTCCTAACTACACGTGACGCGATGCTGCAACACGCGATCGCGTGTTTCTGTTTTAGAAACGGTTTCCGCGATGTCTTTTGTCAGGAACAACAGCATACAAACTATGACAGTGATAATCTCAGGTACTGATTATGTGCTTTAGTCAATGTTAAAAGTGTCTAACGTGAGTTTGAATATCATTTTGCGTGACTTTTAATATCATTTTAGGTGACTTTTATAGCCTTACTGAAAGCAACAACAGATAATTTACCTCAGATTTCGAAAATATATTAAAGCAAATGTACGTTAAAACTGCGAACTCAATGCGAACCAACAAGCGTATTCCATAGCAAAAATATTATTCGTCACAAAGTATGTCCATTTTTAATAATGTTTAAAAGGTTTAATATTTGTGAATTAGGTTATAAACTTGTCCATTTCGCTGGGAAGCTGTGCATCTGAATGGCTATAATGTTTGAGTGATTCTGTCGCGTTGTCAAATTGCTTGTCACTGGAATCTTTTCGCATTGCGTTTGGTTAGGACACGGTGTTAGCTATCAATTCGATAAAACATACAATAGTTACAAGCTGCCATGAGACTGTTGAAAAGACTTAGGGCCAGATTTACTAAACAGGTCAAATTAGCGTTAAAGCGTAATTTCATAAAAGCGCCGATGGGAGGGAAAATTCTGCGTGATTTACTGACAATGCACACATTAAAGAACACAGACACAGCCAGATCATTTCCATAATGAACACTGCAATCTACAAGGGCAGCGCAAATTACCACCTGCTTTAAGACATGCTTTTTTTTGGGCGTTAAATAATGCCGCAAGTACCAGCAATTTCAGGAGCGCAAACGTTAGTAAACCGCGTTGCATGAATCAATTTAATACTCTCCTCCCATAAATTTTGCATCTGAAAGGGAAACTCTTACAAATTCATATTCAATAAGTTCAAGCACAAAAATAACTGTGTCCACACCTTTTCAGTGCTAATTCTTCACTGCGCGTCTTTAGTAAATCTTGACAGTACTATTTTAACGCCAAAAGACAGTTTGTGCTGACACAAGCAGTTAGTAAATCTGGCCCTTATATTGCAAGAGTTCTTCGTGCTTTTTTGAGGTTTAAACTTGACACAAGTGATTTTGTTATTTTTATGCATCAAATTGAATTGTATGTTGTACCTTTGTAGTTGAAAATTGACCATGAAATAATCAAGGACAAAAAAGGCGGGAAAAGTCAAAGCAAACCAACACAGAAACACGTGGAAGATGGCGAGAATAAAACTGAGGTGTTGACTGACAGGCCAGAACTGAAATCTGAGTGCAAGTATAAAGGAAAACCCAGCGAGTGTATTTATCTATTATCTTTAGGCAAGTGGAGGCCCCTAGTGTCCTGGAGTATTATTGACCATTATTTATTTCAGACTCTCTCCCTGGTCCATCTAACCTAAACTGCGTGCTCAGTGATGGGAATAATTTGAGCTGTAGCTGGGATCTCAAGACAGATCTGGCCCAGTACATGAGCTACACACTGTCCTATCGGATTCATTCCACTGCACCGTGAGTTTTCGAGAGCATTTTGGATGCTGTGAAGGGTGTCTTTAGCTCTGACAGGTGTGATCTTTCTCTTTCAGGGATGAGTGGTGCTGCGTTGAGAAGGTTGAGCAAATGAAGGAGATTTGTTGAGGATGGTTGGTGTCTTCAGTGTCTTTGAGCCTGGAGTGCTGCAGGTGCAACTCACGCCAACGCCGTTGACCAAAGTGATCCGCTCTTACGAACACAGTTTGTACCTCTACAAATAAAACCCCCTTAAAAAATACTTGCCTGCTAAATGCTGATTGACTAATCAGAATCAAGTATTCCAGAAAGCTATTTAATCAAAACCTCTACAGATTCTCAGAGCTGTGTTACTGATCTGGTCTATATTGGTGGTCTTTGTGGTCTAGTCCAGCCTGCATGTCCCACAGGTCTGAGTGTTGACCTGAGAGAAGAAGACTGGATTTTGAACTGGACTTTAACAAAATACCGTACTGTACCTCTGACTACTGAACTCAAGTACTGGAGCCTACTAACTCCTGTGAGTATTAAATATGTACTGTAAGTGTGTTTTTTTCATCTTTTAAATTTGCAGGAAAGTACCAGGAGTTGATTTTTTAAAATAACAAATTTTATTTTTTTAAAAATATATATATAAATGAAGTTACTTTTTACAATGCCTTCATATTTTATTAACAGTTTATTTATTTATTTATTTATAAATAAATAAATAAATGTTTACAGAGTTTTTACATACTGTTCCTATTTAGGCACAAGCTTGTGAATAAAGATGTGCCAATTTTTTTTTAGTGCATGACATGTATGATGCTAAAATACTAGATAAAACACTAAATATTGTTTGTCTATGCAATATTTTAAATTATTTATTATTTTAATGGTGTATCTTTAAATTTTTGTGATATACGCAGTGCTGGATAGTAACTGTTGACATGTAATCTAGATTACGTAATCAGAATCCAAAAATTAAGTACTTTTAAATAGATTATATTACATTTTAAAATGCTTATAATCAGATTACAGTAACTTTTTTATGGATTACATGATTACACATTAATCACACAATGGCAGTAAATCATTCATAATTTATTGATTCTGGAACTCTGGACAAAAATATTGAAAATTTGTAATGACATTGTTTTCATGTTTATAAATGTTTGTACATGTAATGCAGGGATTCCCAAACATTTTTGTAACTGTAGTTTTCATCATGTAATCTATAATCAGTAATTGACTACAATTTGTATGTAATCTACCCAGCTCTGGATGTATGAAGGTTACATTGATACTTTTTTACCATGTCATCATATTTTTTATCTTATTTTGCTACTTTTATTGTGTATAAATGATTAATATCAATTTTTAAACCAAATTAAAGACAAATAAATACGTTTGCAAAAAGTATTTTAAGAGAGTTTACTGTATCTTCCAAAGGTCCACAAGGCCAAAAGTGTCAGAGCTGTACAAACACCTACTTTCATTTTCTCACGCATGTATGTTAACTTCATCTTTGTCTGTAGGAGGATGTAAAGAGCATCTTACTCTCTGATGGAGAGATGGTGTTTGCTATATCAGAGCGTTCTCTCAAGGGTTCCTCAGAGTATCGTGCTCAGGTTCGCTGTAATGTGAGTGCGTCCGGACGTTCAGGATGGCGTTACTCTGGATATCCCTCAGAGTGGACCGACCCCATCTACTGGACCACACGACCTGGTCTGAGTCGACCCCTCCACCTACATATCTATATATCTTAAGTTGTACAATACAAGATAACATCATACATTGTATAAATCATGGGTGTTCAAACCTATTCCTGAAGGGTCGCTATCCTGCAGAGTTTAGCTCCAAACCTAATTCAACACACCTGAACCATCTAAACAAGGTCTTTATGCTGCCTTCACTTGCTATCGAAAATTTCCAATTTCCCACTTATGAAGTCGTAATGACGAGCTTGTTGCATTCAAGTGCTTTGTTGTCAGAAAGAATAAAATGTAGCTTCCCATTGGTTGAAAATCATATAAACATTCACCGCGCTACATAGTCAGTTTGCTGACAGTTCTGGAATTTTGGTCAAATACATGCTTATTTCACGGTTTATAAAACCTACAATATGTTTAAAAAGATCGTTCATATATAGCCTATAAATACACTACTTTAGCGACAAGACAAGGTGATGTAGTTATTGTGAGAATAGCTTTGACAGCAGCAATGGTTGTCCCTTCCACCATGTTTAAAGTTTATGGCCTGCCCAACTCGGAAACTCTGGAATCAAAGTAATTTCGGAGTTTCCCAGTAGTAAATAGGCATTCACGTCTAATTTCCGATTAGGAAACTCGTATATATGATAATTCCGATAGCACATGAAGGCAGCATTAGATTCACTAGAAGCTTCCAGGATGTTGGCCCTCCAGAAGCAGAATTGGACACCGTTGATATAAACCTTATTAGTGTATGTTTTTGTTTCAGAACCTCTTGCACCCCATCTGGTTACATTTCTCCTGTACTTCCTCATTGCAATTCTTGCATCTGCTGTCTCCATTGTAGCTTTTATCATTCTGGTTGTTGTTCAGTGGTAATTTTTAAAATTCTTTTCAATAATCAATTGACCCTTCACAAAGACCTGAAAGAAACTGACAACGTGCTGACAGAAAAGACATAGCAGGTTTCTTTAGGTATGAAACAAAGCCTCAGCTTTCAAATTTAGTCATTTATTTAAAGAAATTCAAACAATAAATACAGTTTTGTGGCTCCTTAATGTGTCGTGTCAGATCGCTGTAGCACCTCAGTTCAAGCAGCACATGAACCGATAATCTCTTCCTTTTTACTAGTTATAGCACAAAATAAACATGAATGAACATCAGAAGGTTTCTTGTTTAAACTGCAGAAAGACGTCAGTAGACACCATTTTTAAAGTTCAAGTCCACCGACGTTAATCTACCCTACTGTCTGGTTTTTTCATCAGACAAAATTTGGTGTTACGATTGGTCAAATCGCCTGTCAATCAAGTTTCCAGTGAAGGGTCAATTGCAATGACAGAAAAAGGAAATGCAACACAACAGGAAACAAACATTTCTCTGGCTTTCTTCTCTCTTCAGAAGACTGAGAGAATGGGAAGTGTCTCTTCCCTCTCCCGTCCACAGTAAAGTCTCAGAGGTTTCACAGGTAGGCTGAGCTGGTAACTTGGACCACATCACATCAATATGGCCTTGTTTACATCTGGTATGATGAAACAGAAGTAGCGACAAATATTTTCTTATTTCGCCAAGTCAATTAAATCAATGATTTCATGACTACCTACTTTTTTTTAAAGCCAAACATTACCAACAAAGTTTAAAACTGTTGTTTTGGTACAAAACATGATTGACAGGCATGTAGGCGTCCCTTCGACTTATAACGTTAGGATTTACACTCAAATGCAATGTACTGTAGTTACATTTAGTGACTTTCTCCAAATGCAGTTTAATTGATTGGACAAATTTTTGTTGGACACTTGTATTTATCAATGTCAACTGCTTTCAAATCATTACTACTAGATATAAATGAGGCCTATAATCTTCTAAATCTAGCACACAATCATAAGCTGACTGTGTGAACATCCTGTTTACCGATAGCATCCCCAGATGGACCACTTCCCCTGCTGTACCGAATTGAAGGATCCCGATATCAGCAATGCTCAGATTGTAGATGTCCATCCGCAGCTGTCCTCATTATAAGTCAACTGTAGGCTCTATTCCTGGAACGCTCCGGAATTTCTGGAATGGGAAGTCGTAAAATTCTTTATAAAGAGATAGAGAAGTTTGGGAGATGAATATGATAGCCAATGATTTGTTTTTCCATGTAGCGATTCAGAAAATACCTTGACTGCTGAGGGCAACAACCACTGCCGAGACACAGAGGGCAATTGAGTGATTTTGCATGTTGAGGATCCATGCCTTGTGTCCTTGTGTTCCTCTGGGAATGCCATGGGAATAGATGGTCCATTCCTGCCTCGTACCTCCAACTTCCATGACCCAGTTCTCCCATGTTCAGAGGGATACACGCAGAATCCTGGCACTACCCAGAATGCATCACAAAAGACTTGCTGTCTGAATGTAGAAATGGGTGACGGGTACATGAATTGCTCTAAGCCTGATTTGATCTCATCTAAACGAAGGACAAATCCTCATTCGCTCCATAGACAACAAGATATAAACACAGATGTTTTCCATCCACCTGCTCCAGGAAGACTCTGAGTGGTGTATATATTTATATATTCAGCATACTTTCAACTCATCTAAAAGAACACAAACATGAACAAAGATATCAAATAAAGGAAATCACAGAAACTCATGGCTGCTGTTTCTGCTGTGACCACCAGAGGGTAGTATAGTACTACATTATCTACTGTAGTTTGAGACTTTGGATGATGCCAGGAGTGTGCAAGCCTGCTCCTGGAGAGCCACTGGAGAGCCACAGAGTTCAGCTCTGACCCCAATTAAACACACTTGAACCATCTAATCAAGATCTTCAGGATCACTAGAAACCTCTAGGCAAGTGTGTTGGGGCATGTTGGAGCTAAAATCATTGGGTTTTGAGGAGCAGGATTGGACACCCCTGGATAACACTTTGCTTCATAAGTTTTTGTGCACGTTATTGTTTCATTCATAAAAAGTAGTTGTCTGCCAAATGCATCTCTTTAATCTTGGAAATTGTGTCTTATATAACTACTAAATATTTCCCTCAGTACCTGTATAACAGAAAAAAAATTGATATCTTAATTATTTCTCATAGAGAGCAATATTAAATGAAGAACATACAATGTCTCCTATTTCTCAAATAAATTCTCCCAAGCAAAATAACTTGTTAAATCTTATTTTAGACCAGTGGTTTTCAACTTTTTTGACTCCAAGGCCCCCTAATTGTCAACAACAGTATTTGAAGGCCTGTGACTTTTGCTAGTTGTTTTAATCCGTAATCCATTATCTAGTTATTTACTGGATAAGGATTAAAGGAGAAGTTCACTTTTAAAAAAACTTTTACTGATAATTTACTCACCCCCATGTCATCCAAGATGTCCATGTCTTTCTTTCTTCAGTCGAAAAGAAATTAATGTTTTTGACGAAAACATTCCAGGATTTTCCCCCATATAATGGACTCATGGGACCTGTAAACGGGTTCAAGGTCCAAATGACAGTTTTCAGTGCAGCTTCAAAGGGCTTTAAACGATACTAGATGATGAATAAGGGTCTTATCTAGCGAAACGATCGGGTCATTTCCAAAATAAATAAAAAAGTTTAAGTTTTATAAGCACAAACGCCTTCGCATTTTTGCTCTGTTCTGCGATGCGCTGCTGGTGACGCAGAACGCAATACGCAATTACGCTTGAAAAGTCAGTCAAGCTTGACGTCGACGTTAATATTAAAACACCCAGGATACGCGACACCTAAACGGGCATTTTAAACGATAAACTGACACAAAGACATATGAATATGTGTATATGGTACTCCTTCCGCACATTTGTAAACACTGACACGGTACTTCCGCCTAGGTCAAGCTTGACCTTTTCAACGTAATTGCGTATTACGTGACGTCACCAACGCGCATAACAGAACAGAGCAAGAGGAGCGTTTGTGCTTATAAAACTTAAACTTTTTTATTTATTTTGGAAATGACCGATCGTTTCGCTAGATAAGACCCTTATTCATCGTCTGGTATCGTTTAAAGCCCTTTGAAGCTGCACTGAAACTGTCATTTGAGAGTCCATAATATGGGGGAAAATCCTGGAATGTTTTCGTCAAAAACATTAATTTCTTTTCGACTGAAGAAAGAAAGACATGGACATCTTGGATGACATGGGGGTGAGTAAATTATCAGCAAAAGTTTTTTTAAAAGTGAACTTCTCCTTTAAGGATAAGGATTTTTCTATTCATTTTACTCACAATTTATACTATATTTTTTAGGGTTTACCTAGAAGAAATGTGCTTTTGTAATATAAAAAATCCCATGCCATTTTAGCATTTTAATAATTTATATGACTTTTCCTGGTCTAGAAATCACACTTTTTAAATGAAGCTACCTCAAAAATCCTGGGCTTCTCGAGGAACCCTGGTTCTTCAAAGGGGGAAAAGTTGCTGAGGGGTGAAAAAAATTAATTCCATGATTTTAGTTGGTTCATCTTATTTTATTGCTCATTTTGGAAGTTTGCTGAGGCCCCCAGTTGAGAACCACTACTCTAGATTTTCAAGATCTCTAGAGATCTCAACATTTTCAAATTGTCTCAGATTTGCTATCAAAAGGTCAGAGATTTCAATATGAATTTCTCAGCAAAAATGTTGGTGGCTTCAGTCCTGTGGCTGGTTTTTATTAGCTCAACTGATAGAGAATTGCGCTAGCAATGCCAAGGTCATGGGCTTCGTTCCCGGGGATGACATGCTGATAAATTTATTTTAAGCTTCTTTGGAGAAAAGTGTCTCTTAAATACAAATAATTTGAGGTTTTTGTGTTATCTCAGCTCTTTTGATTTCTAAACATAACTCTGAAGAGCACTGTTTATGTTGTCACCCCTTGGCTGTTCTTTCATTGTGTTTTCTGAATGACTGTAGAAGCGTGCAGTGAACAGCTGTTTGACTCTTAAGAATGAGTAATTACCATTCACTCTCTTATTTTGAGACGTTCTGTGCATGTGTGTGCGTTTCTCCAGGCAGTGAAGTTCTGCTTGTCAAAGGAAACAGCTGTCATTTGAACAACGGTGCGACTGCACGAAAATAAAGCGGTAGAGATAAGGCGGTATGGAGACATACTCTGTCACGCTCCGTTAAAATGAACGACAGAACAGAGATTCACTTTCAAAACTAGGCTGAGTTCAGTCAAAATAACCTTTTAAATGTGATGTTTGTGTGTCACCTAATCTGATGGATGGATATCTCACCTGTATCTTCCACACCTGGCTGTGGGTACAGGCCAAAACACACACACACACACATACTTTTTCCCACTAGGTAAGTAGTTGCATGTAAATTCTTCCCAATATATTGCAAGATTTGTGGTAAAATTCATGTTTTAAAAGTTCATAAACAACAGTGCAGGAGAAGCTACATTCTGAAGTCTTTCACATCTGGCTTGTTCTGAAACAGCTGTGTTTGCCACAGCTCCCTCAGGATTTATGGCCCACCTCTCCATACCTTCACTCATCCCTCGTTCCATCAGGTGTATCCTCTCCCCAACTATTTCACTTCCTACAGTTACACTTTCACCTTTTCATGCACCTCTTCTTCTTTAATCTTTGTCTCTCAATCTCTCAAAGTCTTGACCCTCATCGTGCCTTCCTTTAATTCCCAACCGTCCCCCTATATGCCTCTCACGACCTGTTTTAGATCTGACACTCACAGCTGCCTCTTGAACTCTACTTACCACCATCATCCCATCCGTTTTGCCCACTCCCATCTTTCCTTTTGTCATTTCATTCACACCCTTCCCCTTTTACCCCATTTTTATCAACCACCATCCATTTTTACCTTTTTCAATTTCTCTTTGTTCTGTGAAAAACGGGATTTTGTAAAGATCTTGGCCCAATGGGGCAAGATCATTAGGCTGCAGCAGCAGTTCCCAATCCTGGTCCCAGAGAACCCAATTTTAGGCTGATGATTTTAAGGCAGATTTTAAGCCCAAATTGCACCCCCGAATGATCAGGGAGGCATATCCTGTTTCGAGGGTTGATGCAAACGATTTTTTGTCCAAAAAAAACCCCCTCTATTGTGTGGTGTCATTACAATTATTTAACTGCTCCCAATCGAGATGGAGCAGCCCCGAACTCAAATTGTAAATATCAAACATGTTTTCAAACGATATCAATATCAAACGACTCTTGATTGGGCTGCCTCTGACGTAACATCCACGATAGCCAATGAGAACAAGCAAGCATCACGTACCAGATGTTGCGTGCTTCTATAGCTGAAATCATCTATTCTTGAATCATCTAGTGTGTGTATTTAGAGGATTATAAGGCAAAAAAATTGGTTGAAACTGTCATTATGTCTGTGGTCTCCCACAGTTTTAAAATTACGGTTAAGATTTGAAAATCGTCTAGTGTGTGGCCAGCCTAAGATAAGACATAAAAAACATGCAGTTTTGGGGGTTCTCCAGGACAAGGATTGGGAACCACTGGGTTACAGAAATGGACCATTTAGAACAGGGGTCTCCAAATTTGGTTCTGGAGGGCCGGTGTCCTGCAGAGTTTAGCTCCAACGCTAATTAAACACACCTGAACCAGCTATTCAAGGTCTTACTTGGCATACTAGAAACCTCCAGGCAGGTGTGTTTGGCAAATTGGAGGACCAAGTTTAGAGACCCGTCATTTAGAAATTGCTGTGGTTATTAGGTCATGACTTTATGGTTGATTCTTGAATTAGAAGCTTTTTGATATGAAATCTTAAAAAAAAAGTAAAGTTTAAGAAAAGTAAAGTAAAAGAAACTCGGAGCTCAAGCCGAGCCTCGGGTTCAAGCCTCCATTGAGGACAGCAAGCCAAGTTTGTTTACCCTTAACCATCAGGACTGGATGAGCAGGCGAACTTGTGAAAGTATTATAAGCCATGTCATAATTACCGTAAATCCGAAACGACAACACATGATGTTCTACTCAGAGCTGTTCCAAGTCTTTGGACTCGGAATTATGTGTTTCTATGGCAACAATATGAGTGCCAAAGCGCTCACATGTTTGGAGAACTTGTAATTACAACTTGTAAGCTGGGAATGTTCTGAGTGCTAGGACTTGGACCATGTGATTGCTGAACCACCTGACCGATGCCAGATTCATTTAGGCACTAACTAGGCACTAACTCCCAGTCCGAGGATGTGGAACAGCTCCGAGTAGATCATCACATGTTGTCATTGGTATTACGGTAATTACGAGATACGCAGCTATAAATGAACATTATTGCGAAAAGAGTGTAGCATATGGCCTTTTAAACTCTTCAAAACTCTTCTAAATGAATCTTTCTCCACTCTCACCCGCCATCCCTTCTTCTCCTCCCTCCTTTTTGGCTTGAGCTGGCCATCAGAAGAAAGAATAAAAGATCAGTGTAAGTTCCCCTTCAGCGATACATTCCTCCATGCTCTATCTTTCTAATGTCTTTTTTTCTCTCTCTCTCCATCTGCAGGACTGCCATTCACAAGCAATATGTGCAAGAGTCATTTAGAAGAAAGAAGAAAGAGAAAAGAGCCGCTTTCTTCTTGCTCTCTGTTGTACGTCTGTGTTTATAGGAGGTGCGGTCCCTTCATGAACTGTGCTGAGACCTGTCATAGGCCTTGAACACGACTGAATTTTGGCTGATCTCCAAACTCAAGCATGTAGTGACAGTCAGAAAATCTTCTGATGTACCTTTACGGGCCTCCGTTCAACTCATTTCGCATTCCTCTTGCTGTATTCTGAGAGCCTGCTTTTGTTTTAGTGATGATTGGTTGACATCAGGGTGGGAATTTAACAACCTCCACCGTAACACCTAGGTGGTTGCCAGGGTCTTATGCAGCTGCTAAGATGTCTTAAGTGTTTTTAGCATGTTGAGATGCAGTTGTAAAGGTGTTCTGAATGTGTTTCAGCATTGCTGTCTGATTGCTAGGTATTTGAAGTAGTTTATACTGAATGAATATATGCAAATTGCGTAAAAAAGTGCACAGTGTTTTGTTTAGTTGCCAAAGTGTTGTTCTGAGTAGTTTTTTAGCTTGTTGCTATGCATTTGCAAAAGGTTCTGGGTGGTTATCAAGATGTTAATGCGGTTGCTAAAGTGTTCTAAGAGATTTTTTGCCCATTGCTATACAGGTGCTAGAATGTTTCCGTTTGTTGTCAGAGTTGTTTTGACGGTTTTTTTTTTTTTTGTTGTTGTTTTTTTTTGCACAACGCTATGCGTTTCCTAGGATATTCTGGTTGGTTGCCAAGGTGTCAGTATGTGGTTGCTAAGATATTCTAAATAGTTTTTATGGTAAATGAACAGATGTAAATTTTAAAATGTACAATGGTTATTTACCAGAGTGTTACTAAGTTAGAGTGTTTTTTAGCAAAATGTGATGCAGTTGCTAGGATGTTCTTGTTGGTTGCCAGGGTGTCATTATGTGGTTGCTAAGTAGTTTTTATGCTTCTGGTTAGTTGCCAGGGAATTGTTAAGTTGAGTGGTTTTAGCATGTTGCTATGCAGTTACAAAGGGTTCTTAGTGGTTGTCAAGGTGTTGGCGTTACTAAGGTGTTTTTAACTTGTTACAGTGCAGTTGAAAAAGTGTTCTGTGTTCCTTTGCACATTGGTCTGTGGTTGCTAAGGTGTTATGGTTGGTTCCCAGGGTGTCATTATGCGGTTGCTAAGGTATTCTAAGTAGTTTTTATGGTAAATGAAATGTACAGTGTAACAGAGTGTTCTGGTTAGTTGTCAGGGTATTACTAAGTTGTTTTGAGTGGTTTTTAGATAGGTTGCTATGCAGTTGTAAAGGGTTATTGGTGGTTGCCAAGTTATTAATGTGGTTGCTAAGGTATTCTAAGAGATTTTTTGCAAAATTTCTATGCATGTGCTAGAATGTTTCAGTTGGTTGTCGAGGTGTTGTTGAAATTTTTTCTGACTGTTTAGCACAACACTATGCATTTCCTAGGATATTCTGGTTGGTTGCCAGGGTGTCATTATGTGCTTGCTAAGGTATTCTAAATAGTTTTTATGCTAAATGAATAGATGTCAGTATTTCAAATGTAATGTTTTATCATGTTAAATGAGTACTTTTTATGCTTCTGGTTAGTTGCCAGGGTACTACTAAATTGTTACTTGTTAGTTGAGTGGTTGGTGGTTGCCAAGGTCTTCTAGTAGTTTTTTGATCATTGCTATGCAGGTGCTAGAATGTTCCAGTTGGTTGCCAGGGTGTCGCCATGTTGTTGTTGTTTTTTAGCACAATGCTATGCATTTGCTAGGATGTTCTGGTTTGTTGCTAGGGTGTCGTTACGTGGTTGCTAAGGTATTCTATGTAGCTTTTATGCTAAATGAATAGATGTAATTATTTAAAATGTAATGTTTTATCATGTTGCTGTGCAGTTCTGATTAGTTGCCAGGGTGTTGCTAAGTTCTGAGTGCTTTTTAGCATGTTGCAAACGGATTCTAAGTGGTTGCCAAGGTTTTGGCGTTACTAAAGTGTTTTTAATGTGTTACAATACAGTTGCAAATGTGTTCTGAATGTTCCTATGCACACTTCTCTCCGGTTGCTAGGGTATTATGGTTGGTTACCAAAGTGTCATTATGTCGTTGCTAAGGTATTCTGTGTTCTGAGGTATTTTTAGCATGTTACTACACAGTTGCTAGGGTGTTCTGGATAGTTGGCAGGATATTGCTATACTCTACGTTGTTCTAACTGTTTTAGCATGTGGCTGTGTAGTTGCAAGGGGGTTCTGGATTATTGCCAAGGTGATATGTTGTTATTATTGTATTTGGTTGCTAGGGTGTCATTATTTGGTTGCTAAGGCGTTTTGGTTGGTTTAAGGTGTCCCTTCTTCAGCGTCATTGTTATCATTTCACCTGTTTGATTACAACAAGTAATGAAGAGTACAACAAGTTAGCATTAGCCAACTAGCATTACTCTTGGATCAACTTTTGACATGAAAGGTTACCTTTATGGAAACTGTTGTTGTTTTGTCTGTTATTCTGGTTTATGGTTTTGTTGTCTTTGATGTTGTTGTGCTTGTTGTAGCTAAATTTGAGGTCGGACTCTCCTTGTAGCCTCTAGCTGTGCTCAGTGCTAAAGTTAGGGTGTGCATGCAGTATTCATGAATGCTCGTTTTCCATCATGGTGATGGACTACATCTCTTTATATAGCTGCAGCACGACTGATGAGGGTCGTCTGGTGCTCCAAGACCTCCTCACTGTGAGTGTGTTCATGTGATTCATCATGTAAATGGGTCCATTTGCCACGGAAAGACACAATTAGCCATGAGACTAATGACTTAATGATCTCTCTTGCTAGTGTTATCATGATGTCAGGCATCAGGCGCTGTACAAAAAGCCTATACGAAAAATGTGCGGTTTCAATGGTAGGGTTTTTGGGTGGTTGCCAGGGTGTTGCTATGTGGTTGTCAGGGTGTTCATGGGTATTTTTATGCAGTTGGAAATGTTTTTGAGTGGTTTTTAGTGCATTGCTATTCAGTTTTTATGTTGTGTGGGGTGGTTGCCAGTGCATTGCTTTGTGGTTGCAAAGATGTTCTGAGTGGTTTTTAGCACATTTGTCTGCAGTTACTAGGAAGTTATTGATGGTTGCCAGGGTGTTTTGTAGTTGCAAGGATGTTCTGAGTGGTTTTTAGCTCTTTGCTCTGAAGTTACTACAATGTTCTTGGTTGTTGCTAGGGTCGCTAAGCATGTTGCTATTCTGGGTGGTTGCCAAGGGGTTAATGCGGTTGCTAAGAGGTTGCTAGGGTGTTGTTATGTGGTTTATGTGTTTGTAGCACATTGCTATGCAGTTGCAAGGGTGTTCGAGGTGCTTTTTAGGGTGTAATGCAGTCAATATGGTTTTGTAAGTGTTTTTAGCATGTTGCTATGCAGTAGGTTGTATTATTGCTCTGTGGTTGCTAGAGTGTTGTTGGTGGTTGCCAGAGTATTGTTATGTGGTTTTTTAATACATTCTAAGGTGTTTTTTTCTTTTAGCATTTTGCAATGCAGTTGCTAAGGTGTCCTGGGTGGTTGCTAGGGTGTTGTTATGTGGTTGCTAAAGTATTCTATGTGTGTGTAGCACATTGCTATGCAGTTGCTAGGGTATTCAGGATGCTTTTTAGTGTGTAATGCAGTCGATATGTTTTTCTAAGTGTTTTTAGCATGTTGCTATGCAGTAGGTTGTACTGAGTGGTTTTAAGCACATTACTCTGTTGTTGCTAGAGTGTTGCTGGTGGTTGCCAGGGTATTGTTATATGGCTTTTTAATACATTCTAAGGTGTATTTTCTTTTAGCAGTTGGCAATGCAGTTGCTAGGGCATTCTGGGTAGTTGCTAGGGTGTTGTTATGTGGTTGCTAAGGTATTCTATGTGTTTATAGCACATATCTATACACTTGCTAGGGTGCATGGGAGAGTGCTAGGGTGTTGTTATGTGGTTGCTAAGGTATTCATAGTGTTTGTAGCACATTTGTAGCACAAATGTTGCCAGGGCATTGTTATGTGGATTTTTTTCCCCAGTGCATTTGCTAGGGTGCCCTGGGTGGTTGCTAGAGTGTTTTAATGTGGTTGCTACTGTGTTCTATGTGTTTGTAGCACATTGCTAAATGCAGTTTCTAGGGTGTTTGGGGTGTTTTTTAGGGTGTAATGCAGTCAATATGGTTTTCTAAGTGTTTTTAGCACGTTGCTATGCAGTAGGGTGTACTGACTGGTTTTAAGCACATTGCTCTGTGGTTGCTAGAGTGTTGTTGGTGGTTGCCAAGGTATTGTTCTGTGGCTTTTTAATGAATTCTAAGGTGTTTTTTTTTTTTTTAAGAATTTTGCAATGCAGTTGCTAGGGTGCTCTGGGTGGTTGCTAGGGTGTTGTTATGTGGTTGCTAAGGTATTATATGTGTTTGTAGCACATTACTATGCACTTGCTTGGGTATTCAGTGTGTTTTTTAGGGTGTAATGCAGTCAATATGGTTTTCTAAGTGTTTTTAGCATGTTACTATGCAGTAGGGTGTACTGAGTGATTTTAAGCACATTGCTCTGCGGTTGATGGAGTGTTGTTGTTGGTTGCCAGAGTATTGTTCCATGGCTTTTTAACACATTCTAAGCTGTTTTTTAAACATTTTGCAATGCAGTTGCTAGGGTGTTCTGGGTGGTTGCTAGGGTGTTGTCATA
>JAFVLL020038459.1:0-27500 GCA_021397915.2 Tor tambroides | reverse complement strand
CACTTTCATCATTCATTCATTCATTCATTCATTAAAAATGAAAAGCCCAATTAGTTTTCCAATTATTTTATCAGCATCATTTAAAGCATTACTAGATATAATTTAAGTTGGTATGGCATATTTGCAAGGCAATTAATTAGCTAAGTTAACATATTGCTAAAATTTAATTACATTTTTAGATAAACATGAAGAAATTCCAATAACTTAAAATATAACATATTGTACTTTTAAAAAGATTTTTTTTTTCAGTATATGTGGTAAAATAACTTACATTTAACTAATTAACATATAACATTTTCACTTTAAAAAAAAAAATTTAGTTCATGGTGTTGTTATTTATTTATTCATTTATTTATTTTTGATAAATGTTACATTAAAAAAACTGTCAGCTGTGTTTCCCATTTTATAAAAAAATACATTCAGCAACAATGTTATGGGATATAATGACATTACGGGATAGAAGTTAGTATATTTTACAGGTAAGGTTGATTCATTAGCTAATTCATTTTGTTGGTATCAAAATATATCATTTTCAAAAAAATGTGTACAAACACTAAAATTTACTTTAAAATTGAATGTATTGAATTGTTAAACATAAACAATCTGCTATATATAAGTTAAAACCTATAACTAACAAATTAACAGGTAGCTAATGATCTTACAGTGTAGTTTTTCTTCTGACACAAATTTTACTTGCCCTAATGGCTAAAATGAGCATGTGTATAAAAACACGTCCGATATTTTCTGCCTGACGTTTACAGGTTCCCCCGTGTGGTGCGTCGGTTGTGTATATATGGCTGTAATCGCTCTGCTGTAATAAATGTGCTGTGGAGCAGACACTTCATTAGTCAGTTGTACTGAGCTGAGTCACAGCGGCCTGATCAAGTACTCACTTAATCAGCTTCTGAGGTGGGTATGGCACAGCACACGTACACACACACACACACACACACACACACACACACACACATAAACCAGAAATATCCCGACATGATCAAATGGGAACAAGGGAAATGGCGAGAAAGGGCCTAGTAACCGAAAGAGACGACAGGAGAGTGAATTAAAGCCTAATGCGGCCGCTAACAGGAAGTAGCGTTGACAGCTCAGGATTAAACAGAGTTGTGCTAAGGGGTTTTGGGAGACAAATCGAAAACCGTGAGACATGGAAAGCCAGGGAGTGTGAGAGAAGGTCAGAGGTCAAGGATCCAATTAACACCGGCTCTCCACACTGAGATGGGTTAAAATATCTCAAACCATCAGTGCATTTTAACACCAGACACCTCTATGGCAACCGCAATCTAAATAAAACAACAGCCGAGGACCGGAGGGACAACATCGCGTTTCACAATTCACATTTCGAAAGACTTTCACAGAGACCCACAGCTTTTATTTGGAGACGTTCCGCTTTTTGCACGCACAGAACATTTGTTTGCTGCATGATGGGGCTTCTCCTTCGTTTTCAGATGGAGTTTTGATGGCAGGATGAAAGGAGGAGTGGAAGCAGCTGATGTCTTTTAACTTCTCCAATCGTTGAAATGAGAAGGAAATAGGTGGCCTTCTTACTTTCGATTAAACAAGCACATTTTGTTTTATCTCAGGAACCCTACAAAGTAAAAGTATATTCCAGATTATCAGGGGGAAAAAAGAGAAGAAACTATATTTTTTACATTTTTGGAGGAAAATGTAATTGGTTGATGCTAGGATGTTCTGAGTGGTTGCCAGGTCATTCCTATGCAGTCGTTAAGGTGTTTTTTTTTTCTGTAGTTTTCCTAATCTGTGCATAACTATCTTGAGAATATCTGTGCATAACTTGCTGGTTTATGCTGGTCATGTGCTGTCCTAAGATGGTCCAACCAGCTTAAGACCAGCAAAGGACCATCATAAACCAGCATCCCAGCTTCAAAACATACCTAACCAGCATATGCTGGTTTTTTCAACAGGGAAACAAGCCTAAACCACGTTTAACCATGGCCACTAACACTACATTTTTTATGTTTTGTTGGCCAAATAATTGTAATAATATACTGAAATGCATTTTAATGCTTAATTTGGCACCAGAAAAACAACTTGGTTCACAACAGTACGGCAAAATGTACTTCAGTCCTTCACAGCCTCAAGTTTACATGTCATATAATCAATAGATACTCAACTTAGCAGTAAAGTTTCCCTACTGAAATACAAGTAAACAATTTTGCTGTTTTGTTTGTGGCTAATAGCTCTAGCAAGCTAATAAGGTAGGTTTAACAAATTGCTAAGCACATCTAATTTAAAAAGAAAATACATATTCAGTTTTTAGTAAGTTATTTTCAAGTACGATTGCATGAGGGGTTTTAAAGCGATAGTTCAGCCAAAAGAGTACGTCCTACGTGATTCACTGGAGCGCCACTCTCTCATGAACGTGACGACAGTCAGCGGAAGCTAGGGATTACGGTTTATAAAGTTTAAAAAAATTATATTTTTCTTACACAGACACATTGATTCACTTTAGGGCCTTTATTAACCCCCACAGAGCACTTTTTATGATGGATGGATGCACTTTTTTGAGCTTCAAAATCTCCATCATAAGCTTGGAAGAGCCAGGACATTTTTTAATATAACAAAGAAGAAAGTCATATACACCTAGGATGGCTTGAGGATGAGTAAATCATGGGGTAATTTTCATTTTTGGGTGAACTATCCCTTTAAGTATGTTGATATTTTTACAGTGTAGTGCAGAATCATTAGTTTGATCACTAGTTCTGACTGATTATGTGGTATTGCATGATTGGCTTTGTGTTTTAAAGAATGGACGAAAAAGGAAAACGCTGAGTGTAAAAAATTTCATTCAGCATTTTTCTTGACGGAGGGTGTGAATGATTGTGACATCCAGTAAAACTATATGTGCGAAAGTGGAAAATACCATCCCCACCCAAACACACACACAGAGTTCAAGATTGCTTTGAAGACAGTCACATTGTGTGAAGAAATGTCAGCGAGTGTTAGAGATAGAAGAGTGAGATAAATACTAGTTAGCAGGTGCGAAGACAGCAGTGTGTGTGTGTGTGTGTGTGTGTGTGTGTGTGCAATCATATAAGTTAGCTTTAGATTTAGCAAATTGCTAAGCAATGTAATCAGTCTTAGCTATAATAGTGAAGGCCAAATTTTTAAAACTCTCCTCACGAATATAGTGAAACGTTGTAAACTGACTTATGAGGACATGTGAACCCTTACGAAAATTAACCATGGTTTTACTGCAAATAAAGCCAAATAAATATGGTTATCATAGTTAAACCATGGTAACCACAAAATAGCCATATTTTAACCATGGTATTTGTGGTAAAACTGTGGTTATACAAATGGCAATCAATACACCAAAACAAAAACATGGTTACTACACTTTTACTATAATAAAACCATGTTAATTTTCATAAGGGAAATAATTCTAACCATTTGAAAGACATCAGCCAAATCAAATTTAGCTTTAGCGTTACAACTTTACAAATTTAGCTTTTAGCATTAATAGAGCTTCTTACACATTTTGGTCATCAAGATAATCAAATGAACACAACTTTTATGAATTCTGAAGCCTAAATACAATCGGCATAAGTAGAAGCTAAATGTAAGATATAAACAAACTACACCACAATCACATGATTTAGTCTTTTTTTAACATTTTTTCTAAAAATTTGATTTAGAATAGTTTGTAAGAGCGCGATCATAAACACAATGATGCTATGAAGCAGATTAATGAGTTTACCTGTTCGGTATAATGATGTTTAATGCTCTCTAAAACCTCTGTAGTCCCGTTTAACCACTTGTTAGCAACTGCCTTTTCAGTAAATAAAAGCTTTCAAAACAAATCTATTACGGATGTATTTAATGTTGTAGAATAAAACATGAAAATATCTTAAACTTGTGTTCACCACAGACCTTATTTCAGGCATTTAACCAAAAACCCATTAAAAAAACTCATTGACTTAAGGATGGTAGAACCGGTAGTGCTAAAATGCTAACTGCTTTCCAGGTTTTGGCCTACAAAAATACATCATCCCTGCAGCGCTCTATAATATCAACATATTTGCAGAGTTAGGATTAGGAGTAAGTTATATTAAACATCAGTATCTTAGTATCAGAACTATGAGGGGATTTGAACATGTCTGTGAAAGGTTCTTGCTAATTTAGCTACAATTGTCTGTATGTGTGTGTGTGTGTGTGTGTGTGTATTTTCAGTGCTGTCAGTCATAGTGATGCAACACATACCTCACAGCAGATGCTTGAGTGGGGCCATGATCTCTCTCGCACACACACTTTGACAGTCATGGTGCTGTCGAGAGGTCTCTGACTCTAGTTGGGTGGGCTTCCCTCATACTGAACACTTTCTGAGGGGAGGAATTCACAAACTGTTGGAGACAGACAGACAATATTGACATAGTACTCCACAATGACGAAGAAACCATTACAGTACATTCCCAAGATCAGTAACCTAAAAATAATTTTGAAAGTAGAACATCTGGATTGTCCGTCATGCTTGTCCATGTTTGTGAAGCCTGCAGGCACTGAGTCATGCGATATGTGTCAGATATGTTGTCTGAGGGGAAGACATTAGTCACACAGTGAGATTAGGTCATGACACAAACCGATTAAAGAGTTAAGATACTGTTCAGATTAACTGTCAGACTGAATTCTGGGATGAATGTGGTGATTACAAACTGCGATGGAAACTGTAGGATCTCAAGAGTGTTGCCGATTTTATTTGTGAAAAGTAGGTTTTTCATTTTCTTATGCGTGCTTGTGAATAATGCATTGGAAATCTTGGAAATCTAGAGATTTTTGAATACTAAGCACTGTGATAGTATTTGTAATATTATGTGTTTGTGTTCAATCCAGACTTTTTCAGTACTAATAAACATGCATGCATGTTCTGTCACCAATATAGTCCAAAATGATAAAAACCAAACTACAAAAATACGTAAATATTAGGAGTCGCAAAGTTTAAATTTACACTAGCAACAGCTTTCCATTCAAGTTGCGAAATTAATGAATAAAAAATCTAATTATAATATTTATATTAAATGTGAATAGCTACTTAATTTTACAGTATCAATTGTTAAACTATAAATTGCTAAATATAAAATAATTCTAAATATATTGGGAAAAAGACAAATATTCAATGTGATAAACATTTTAATTTGAATCAACTGCTGTTAATGTGCCTGTTCAGACCAACACAAACATTTAAATACCATCAGTGTGAATTTTATTTTTTTATTTTTTACTAATCTCTATTCCAACGCACTGGTTAAAAAAACTGGCCAACCAATAAGATTTGTACTTTTGTCACATGCCCAGAGCCAATGATGTTACAGTTATATAAAACTGACTATGCAAGAGGAAGAAACCATTTTTTTAACGCAAATTGCACGCAAAGTGTCACCAAAATTTGGTGAAAATGATGTTAACAGGCTTTTAAAGCATTTAAATGTCTTGTTCAAGAGAACAAAATCATCACTGCAGCTTTTTATGCAATTATTAGATTGCATAAATAAACTCTCTGACGAATTTAATTTTTACGAATGATCGGTGACCGATATATCTGTATCAGACAGTTTGGTGAAAGGCATATATTTTATATGTACTTTTTTTTGCATTTTAGCATTTCCGTTCAGCATTTTTCAAATTGATCTCTCCCAACACAATCTCATGGCAATTTGCAACAGTTTTACGTTTTGGCGAATTGGTAGCTAATTAGTATAAAATCTCATTTATACATTTTCGTACAATCTGCATATGCCCCTGTGTCGTTATGTCAAGTCGTACGAAATCACCATCTCGTAAAATAGTTCAAAATTTAAAACAAATTAAAAAAATATGATCAGCATTATCTTTAGCAACCAGATTAGCATTGTGTCTAAGAATAAAGCATTTTAATGTTAAAGTTTTATGGCTGTAATTTTTCTTAATTCTCCAGAAATTTGGACACAGTTTTATAACCATTTAACTAGAGTTTTACAGTATTATAGCATAGTCCAATTTCTCTGTCCCTTTCTTTCTCTTAGTGCCAATTTGTGTCCCATGTGTATACTGTGGGCTGTATCTGTCCCTTTAAGAGTATGTCCTTACACACAGCTGCTAAATCTGGCACAGGTCCGTGTGTAGTGTTACCAGCCCTGTGCGATCTGATGGTGATTATGACACTCACACATTAGGCCTTATTCCACCCATGCATTATCAGCTCTATCTGTGCCAGCCAAAACACACAGAGCACACAAATGTATAAATAATGCACACAGAAAATCGTAGCCAGAATACACCTCAGATGGTCCAGGAACTCATAAAAAGTTGATTCAACACTAACTTTTACAGAGCAGCTGAGAAAATGCTTACAAAACCTTTTGACATTTGAGTTAGATTTAATGGTGCTACATTTGGCAGCATTTTACAATGATTTCTCCATAAATATCAGAGCTATATTCCTCAGGAAAAATTGATCCAGAGCTTGATTTTATCCATCAGGAATTTTGTAAGTTTCACATACCAAAATGGAGTCAGATACAAATGCTAGTTTGCTAAAACAACAGCTTTTTGTTTTTTGGTTAGCATGAACCAATAAACTGCCTTTCCTAGATGACATCACTGGAAAAGAAAATTGTTTCAGATATAAAACAATTAATAATTTAGTTATAAAATGTGTAATTGGTAGTGATGGATGCTTTTGAAACACTGCTTTGTGAAGCTTCAAAACCTTTGGGAATCATTTATTTCGAACTAGTGGTTTGGAGCAGGTATAAAACTGCCAAAGTCACATGATTTCAGTAAATTAATTTCAATTGCATCATAATTGTTTTCAGATGTTTCGAAATTTCAGTGTTTCACCACCAGGGGTTGATCTCTGTGAACCCGAACCAGTGTCTATGTAGTTTTTACCTGATCTCGAACCAAGTTTATAAATTTAAAGACATTTTTAATGATGTATTTTAATGATGTACTTAATAATCTCTTAGTTTGCAACACTTACCATAGAACAACCCTAGAGCAAATTTGACCCCCTCTTTACTTTTCTCTTGCGTAAGCGCTACACACCGATGCGTTTGTGGTTAAATCTGCACTTTATATTAGATGCACACACACATGTTAATTCGCAGAGGTGTACAGTGGTTGTTTGAGCAGTGTAGATGGATGGAGGTTTGACCGGGGCAGGGGAGATCAGGCCAGGTGAAGCCCAGGTGTGAGTGAGTTCAGTGAGGGTAAGCTGCAGTGTGTGCCAGGGGTCAGCTGGAGCTCTCATATCACGCTAATGCACCAAAACCACAGCATGCATCACAACACACACACAGGCAGAGATGCATTCACTCTCAAATAGTGTTTTACGTCATCCTCCCCCGAGTCTGAACCATTTCGCTCTGGGTTGAATGAAGTTCACAGAATAAAATGCTTTACTTTTCTAAACTACATTTCTGTTCTGTTCTTTCCAAACAAAATCAAAGTAGCTTTCTGAATGAAAGACTAAACTTTTAAAGAAACAGAAGTTCTGTTCCAAAACTTAGTGAGCTGCCTTCCATTTTATGACATCATAAAAAAGAGATATAAAGTTGAAAGTTGAAACTCTGTTAGAATGTGAGTAGAGTATCTGGTTTCCATGAGGATTACTATTTATGTCATTGTAGAGAATTCCTTTTACTGTACACTACTTAGAGAACACGCTGTTTTGGACACAGCCTAAAGCCCAAAGTATACTTCAGTTTTTTACACAGACACTATGCGTACAGTCAAACATGCAGCCTTTCAAAGTATACTCCATTTGATAAAATGCGTGAATGCAGGCGGTCCACACATGCACTCTAGAAAGCTTCATCCTAGTCCAATGTCTGCTTTATTTTTCGCCATAAGTTATAACCGATAAAATGTCTTTGTACTCTTTTAAACTACAGTTGCTGCTATCTCATAACTCTCTAACACAAGCAATTGTCAATGCAGCCATCTGTTGTTGTTGCAGTCTCCGCTATTTTGTTGTTCTTTCTCTTTAGTTTCGTTTTCTACAGTGAAACAGCAGCCTGGGCCAGTGCTGCCACCTTGTGGAACAACTGATTAGTGCAAAACCAAGTCAATGCGCACATGCAACCTGCGCGTACGTGTAAAACCAAAGTATACTTTGGGCTTAAGTTCCATGACGGTCTGCACACTGTCCCAATTTTTGTGTCCACACGGACCGTCTGCATACATCAGCACAGGCGTGAGGTAAAGTTTGAGACGGAATGAGTCCACTAGGTGGTACATGTGTCAAACTTGTCCATCTGCTTATCCATGGTTAGGTATACTTTAAAAGCTGTGCGGACATAGCTGTGTGCAGGATGGAGCAGAATGTGGAAAAAGTATACTCAGGCTTTTAGGGCATTTACACCTGGTCACTTCATGCGTTTTCTCTAATCGGAAAGCTATCCGATCGTGAAAAGACCAGGTATACCTTCGTAAACACTTTCGTGACAGATGTTACAGGCTATATGATGTGATACAGTCAGATATGACAGTGTTAATGGAACACGCATCTTCGCAGATGAGTAGCTGGCTATCTCTACAGAAAGCTGACGCGCAAACTGCCGCAAATGAAACTGAAAGTAAGTCGCAGACACTCAACACAATTATTCATTAAAAGCAGCAAACTTTTCAATTCTGATGGCATTCTCTCCTGTTGTGGTCTTTCATCTTGAAATTAGCTGACAATAAATAAAATGCAGTGCATATCTGTTGCTTTCGCTGACGTGAACTCCGTTAAATTTGCATATAGCATGGGAATTGAAGAATGGATTTATATACGTTTCGCGGAGACACATTTGTGTGGCCAAGTGTAAATGGAACTGTTTTAACAAATCAGACAGATATCCGATCAGAGAAAACACATGAAGTGACCAAGTGTAAACAGGCCCTAAGAAGTAGGAATAACCCTGGTAGACAGTATCCACCTTATTTTAAAACGCGCAAGTAAGCAATTTTCTGTGAATGTGCCAGGCTTCCGATTAATTAGCTGCTATAGGTGAATAACTAGAAGAATGGCAAAGTAGTAAATGGTAAAATTATTTGCGCTATAAATCTGTATGTTTATGAATACTACAATAAATTAAAATGAAAACAAACACCAGTTTACAATATCAAGCAGCATAATGGACTGTTTTTGTAGAGCTAAAATAACTAGAAGCAAGCGATACTGGAAGTGTCGCACTTTCGAGGTACTTCAATATACTGTGTATTTTTATGCTAATTTGAGTACTGCACTATTAGCTTAGCAATGCTAAAGTCAAGCTCTGTTGGAATCTGGGTAGAGTTTTTTTTTCCCACGAGGAACACTATTTGTGTGACACATGGCATTGGTGCCTTTGTAGAGCATTCCATCTACACTTAGTATGCTGTCTTAGAAGGCAACTCACTAGTTTTTTATAGAGAATATTTTACTATTGTGCATTTTTAACATCTTGGTCATAACTTTGGGGGTCTGGCGGTGTCTACAAATTATTGCTGTGTCTATTTTTTTACACTTGACTCATCTTAGACCCTCACTTGACGAGGTAGCCCCTATGTCGGGGCCCCTCAGACACACACATACCTCCCACTTTGAGGTTACTGAGCACTTGTGAAGAGTGTTCACAAAGATTTACCACTTACACAGTGTCACTCCCTACATGTCTCTCTCACACTCCCTTTCTCCCCGTCTGCCCTCTCTCAGAATCTCCTCTCTTCCTGTACCTCTCCTCTCACTTTACCGTTTGACACACAGCCTGCCCACGTTCTCGTTCTGGCTTTCTGTTGCCCTCCCGTCTATTTGCTTTGTCTGCGTAACATTTATCAGTTCACCTCCTCCTGGCCGGCCCTCTCATATCTGTTACACCACCTGATCTCCCTCTGCATACACGTCCATCTGTGCTGCTATGACGACTGTCGGTAACCACTGCGACCTGTCACCCTCACACACACAAATCACAACTGTAATGTGACCACCACACGCTACACGCTTAGAAAGACTCATGCTGTGCAGAATCATCCATATGTACAGACACACAAACAACATTTTGAAGACGCTGCAAACTTTGATTTTTGGGGAACAGTCTAAAAATGGTCTTTATCCTGATTTGAGATTAAAAAAAAAAGTAGAATTCATGACACTTTTTCTTAGATTGTATTGCAGATAAACATATTCTTGGCCTTATTTGATACTCCATTCGTATGACATGTTTTATATGGTACAGCTAATGCTACTTAGAAAATGTGGGGCATTTCCAAGATGGCCGCCAAATCTGACTTCAAAAGATTTTGATTATATCTGGATTTGGTTTAGAAATTAAGACAGAATTGTGAGATATAAACTCGCAATTGCGAGTTATAAAATCATAATTGTGAGATACAAACTCGCAATTGAGTTGTCAGAATTGTGAGATGATATAAACTCACAATTGCGAGTTATAAAGTCAGAATTGTGAGATATAAACTCGCAAATATTGAGAAATTAAGTCAGAATTGTGAGATATAAACTGGCAATTCTGACTTTTTTTCTCAGAATTGTGAGATATAAACTCGCAAATATTGAGAAATTAAGTTAGAATTGTGAGATATAAACTCGCAATTGCGAGTTATAAAGTCATAATTGTGAGATACAAACTCGCAATTGAGTTGTCAGAATTGTGAGATGATATAAACTCGCAATTGCGAGTTATAAAGTCAGAATTGTGAGATATAAACTCGCAAATATTGAGAAATTAAGACAGAATTGTGAGATATAAACTCGCAATTGCGAGTTATAAAGTCATAATTGTGAGATACAAACTCGCAATTGAGTTGTCAGAATTGTGAGATGATATAAACTCGCAATTGCGAGTTATAAAGTCAGAATTGTGAGATATAAACTCGCAAATATTGAGAAATTAAGTTAGAATTGTGAGATATATATTTTTATTTTTGTTCTTCATATATTATTTCTTACCTTTTTATTTTTTTGTATATTTCCTTGTGTTGTTTTCTATAATATTTGCACTGTCCATGGAGCGGACCTGACTCACATTTCACTACTGGTTATATACTCTCTATATAATTGCGTATGTGACAAATAAAAATCTTGAATCTTGAATCTTGAATATAAACTCTTTTTTTCTCCTCAGATTGTGAGTTTATATCTCACAATTCTGAGAAAAAAGTTAGAATTGCGACATGTAAACTTGCAATTGTGAGAAAAAAAGTCAGAATTGTGCGATAAAAAGATGACTTTCCTAAAAATATCAGTGATATTTTCAGATGCACACAACACAACATTTGGAAGACGATGCAAACCTTAATTTTTGAGAAAACATTAGCATGCTCATTAACAGAAACGGTATGAAAAAAGTTTTATCCTGATTTGTGCAAAAGAAGTATAATCTATGATACTATTTTTGTCAGATTGTATTGTGGATTGGCACATAAATGCTATCTTGGATGTATTTGTTTGATACTGTGTTTGTTTGACATTATTTGTAAAATATAGGTAATGCTACATTGAAAATGTTGGCCACCAAAAGTGGCTTGGTTTCAAGGGATTTTTATTATATCCTGTTCCATTTAACATGTTGCACAATCCCGACCATAATTATATTCTGCAAGCAGAGAGTAATTTATGGAGGTATTAAGATACTTAGAACTTTTCTGAGAGAATGTTTTCATGCTAACAGTAACAATAAACTGCTAGCATGCTAAAAACCCAAGGTAAAACAAATCTATTGTCTTATAAAATACACTTTCAGCAGGCTCTAAATATTGTGTAATTATTTATCTACATTCACATGGAAGTGGACTTGCTTTGTAGTGGTGTCACATCTTGCTGTTTTGTGAGGGTCTCACATAATGTTTTGAGACTACGTACTGTATGTGAAAACATGTCTCAGGACCCTGCAACTCACGGCTCTGCAAATGCCTCTTTAGAAACCATAGCCATGGTCATCTTCGAATGAACGTGCTTCCAGTTCGGAGTGTGCGTAAAATTATCGTATTAGTAAACTCTAAAATGTTTTCACAAAATGCTATGGAAAAAACAACAACAACAACAACATCAAACCAGTGATAAATTTAACACTTTTTGTATTTATATTAAAATAGCATTATTACATTAACAATAATTTCCATCGAAACAAATAACAATTAATTACTCTTGGAAGCAGATGGGTAGTGCATCTACTTTTTATAAATAAGTTACGTAAAAAGCCAGAAAAGAAATGCATAATTTACAAACAGTTATTTTATAGCTTTACAAGATTCCAGAAGCAGCTGAATGCACAGACGGACGTTTGGGAACAGCAGGCATAAAATGACAGAGCACTCCATACCGCCCCCTACAGGATGGGAGTATTTCACGGTAACCTCATTACAGCTAAACACAATCTTCTTTTTTTAATTTAAATATTGAATTAGGTACTATTTGACCGTGCATCTACCATCATGCGAACATTTAGTGCTTTCAGCACTTCATAGTTGATAATCTCCAGTGTACGTCATTCCAGTGTTTTTGCACCAATTAAATAATGTGCATGATACTGAGAGATCCTTACAAAAAAGTACTGAGGCGGTACCATGGTATCAGATGGATAACCATATTCATATACCATGGTATATACATGGTACTCCAAAGTACTTCAACGAATACCATCATATTACCATGGTAAATGTCCAAAAGACTGTTTTGTAAGTGCTTTTACTCCTCGATTTCATATCTAGCCAGCTGATTATTTTACGATTTAATAAACTTGGAGTGTTTAAGTAGCTTGGAAAATGTACAGATTATACCTTTTGAGATGAATTTGTAATAGTTACTTGTATTTTATACTTTTCTGGAAGTCCTGAGCTTCATATCTCCAGTTGCTTTGCTCTTTGAGAGTCCGAATTCAAAGTCCTCACAACTTTCCAGTTTTAACTTCTTCCAGTTGCTATTCCAGTAGTTCCTGCAGTGGATAAATAGTCCACAGTTGTTTTCCAACCTGACTCCGCAGTGGGTCTACATCATTCATTGGCATTTGAAGGCTACTTTGACTTTCCCCAAGTAGCTAATCACTGATTTGAGCCAGATTCTTGGCCAACCAGTAGTTCAGTCAATATTGCACCACATTTGGCAGTTGTTGTGCTGACCAAAGTGTGAAGTGTATTTGGCAGACCGCAATTGTTTTTGTGTTTTAAATACAGTCTCACTATTTGGCAGGCTGTGTTTGCGTCCGTATGGAATCCCTTTTAAGTCCTTTCTCACAGGATATCCTGAGTACGACCAGCTCCCGTAGGGCAGAGACCACAGAACTGGTGATCTCCGACGACTGCAGTGGCTGATGGGAAATGTAGTTCATGGGAGCTTATTTGGCAAAGATCAAAGACATTTCCAGTTATTATAAAAAAAATTTCCAGTGTGTCTCTGCTATATCCTGTGTGTGTATCTCCACCCTGACTCCCAGCTTTGTGGTTGCTCCTGGGACTTTGGCAGCGGTTCAGCGTCTTGGTCTTCTTCAGGACATTACCCTGTTAGAGGATGGAGGTCCAAATCTGGTTAGATCTTTGATTAGATTTCACTTGAAAATTGAATCGCTTTGTTAAAGCCGCAGTGTGTCATTTCCGTGCCACAACGGTATCAAACTGAACTGCAGTCTGTTTAAATGGGCTCAACCGGTGATGTCTATATATGGAGGATGGCATTAACCTTAGCATTCACTCGCATTGTTAACCCAACAATGGTAGACGGAGAGTTGGAAAGCAGTTCTGCAGTTTTGTTTGTTGCCACTAATTACACAGAAATGACTCAGTTTTGTTGTATTCTATGTTTAGTAGTGTATGGGTCAATGACATGTAAAAGCGTTTACAAGGGAAAATCTTTTAAAGCATATGTGCCAGTGTACTCTTTGTATTCTTGTTGGTTTCATATCATTTTGAAAAACTTTTATATCATTTAAGACAAGTTTAAATTGAATGACTTTAAAAGTGTCATGTGATTTAAAGTAAAAATTATATATTCTCCTAAAACTTTATATATACATCTTACCTTATTATTATTTTCATTCTTTTAAAATATTATTTATTTATTATTATTTAAATAATTTTTCAAGGTAACAAGATTTCAAAGATTCAAGGTAAATAGCATACATTTTTGGGGAATCATGCCACATGAAATTTTGCAACCTGATGTCATTTCCTATTTTGGTGCTGGTAACCAAACAGTTGATTGTAGCCATTGACTTCCATAGTATTTTTTTTCCATACTATGGAAGTCAATGGCTACTGTCAACTGTTTGATTAACAACATCTTCAAAATATCTTATTCTTTGTTCAACAGCTAAAAGAAATTAACATGAGTGTGAGTAAATGATGACAAATTTCATTTTTGGGTGAAATATTCCTTTAAGATTGTCTTATCAAGAATTCGATACTTCTGTTGAGGCTTTTGTGTCTTTTTGTTGTGTCATTGAGTCATACACTTTCGATTATCATACTACAATAATAAAATTACATTATCATCGCTCTCATAGAGGCCTTGCTCATCCTCCTCCGGTGTTTCCGTCTGCGTTTCCGTGGGGGCTGAAGAGGGGGCGGAGTCTGTGGGGCTGAGGGTGTAGTGGGAGGAGCTTTTGTCACTATGGGATAATGAAGAAAACAGAGGACAATAAGAATGCGGTTAGAAGGACGGTTGGATGAATTAATCTCAAGGCAGCCATCACAATATTAGCATTACATGATTTGTTGACCCTTGACTTTATAAGCTACCTCTGACGTTAAAGAAATGGAAAGAATAACAGGAAGCATAAGCTACTAATTACAATACAATGTGTACACACACAATGACTCAATCTAGACACTGACCTGTTCTTTGTGTGTTAGTCTGTTGTTGGCTAACTGCTTGCGTTGTATGTTGGTGAAGCTGATGGTGTCGGTGGTGTTGGTGGCGAAGATAATGTTGCGTTTCCTCTTGCTGCTGTTCCTTTTCCTGCTTACTCGCTTCTGATTGGTGGTGGTGGTGTTTTCTAACTTCTGATTGGTCAGAGTGATGATTTAATACTTCTGATAAGCCGCTGGACTGGCCGATGACCTCAACGTGGCTGTAAGTGCGACTAAGGCCGTCTAATTGGCTGCTGTGCGGCACACTATGCTCTGATTGGACGGAATTGTGGGAAGGATTGTTTTTTGGTTGCTGTGCTGTCGTTTGATATGGCTTTGTCTGTTGATCCTCTTGCGAATGTTTGTCGTAAGGTTGTTCCGTCTTTTTCGCTATACCATCGCCACTGTGTTCGGTTTTCATGGGCTCGACTTCCTCTGTTTGTGTTGTGTCACTCATCATGTGTGGATCTCCTAATGTGGTTTGTCTGGTGGGAACATCTCCTCTGCTTGTATAAACTGGCGTGTGTGTATGTTGGTATGGGCTTTGTCGGTACCCTTGTGTGTGTGCGACTGTGTATTTGGACTGCCATTGTAGTTCTTGACTCTCTTTGTCCTCCAAATGGAGCCTTTGATTATGTTTAAGTTCATCATTGCGGTGTAGCTCCTCTTTCGATTGCGTCTTTGGTAATGTTACTTTAGGGTGGGGTCTGGGTGGAGGAAGGGGTGTGGTCTGGAGCCGTGGGGAGTGTGCAGAAACACGAGATTGACAGCTACAAGTCACATGGTCCTCCACGGGTATTACGACCTTCTCGTAGACTGGTTGTCGGTTGATAAACTGGATTTTCGTCATCTAGAAAAAAAAAGATATTAAAATAATGTTATTTACAATGATTAAAACCACTTAATTTCTGAATAAATTCCATCATTTTACGAAGCTAAAAATGTGACAAACTAATTAGCATAAAATATACACAGTACACATAAATATAGGGTAAAATAGACCATTCGTAATTAGGGTTGCAAAGGGGTAGAATATTTCCAGAAACTTTCCAAAAATTTCTGAAAGATTTCAAAAAAATCCATAATTTCTGAAATTAAATTTTCCACCTCTTTGCAACCCTATTTTTGTAATTAGATTTGACTATCTTTATGTTAGCATGTTGCTATGCTAATAATGTGATATGCTAATTTTCATGAAAATATAAACTGTAAATATTGGGAAAAAAACAGTCCATTTGTAATTAGATTGAACTATTGTTATGTTAGAATGCTGCTACGTTAACAATGTGATGCGTTAATTTACATAAAATTTCACTGTATAATTGGGTACAATAGGATATTTGTAATTAGATTTAAATATCTTTATGTTAGCATATGCTCATATGTTGCTAAGCTAACAATGTTATGTACAAATTAGCATTAAAATGCATAATACATATAAATATTGGGTAAATTAGTGTATTTAAAATTATATTTAACTAATTTATGTTAGCATGTTGCTACAATAACAATGTTATACACTAATTAGCATAACATACAGTACACAACTATTTTGTAAAATATTCTATTGTGTAACTATTTGACTATTTTATGTTAGCATGTTTCTAAGCTAATAATGTGACACAAATAAGTATACAAGTGTAGTACATACAAATATAGCGTAACTACTTCACTTGTAATTAGATTTAACTGTTTTTTATTGATATTATAAAATATTGAATGAAATTTAAGTTTATTTTTAATTTTAAGATTTCTATGAACTCCAGTAGATGGTTTTTTGTTTTTTTTCCCACAGAGCTCTGTGCAATGCATTCTGGGAATACCTTCTCAGTGAATGATTCATGCAATGTTTCTTGAGAATTTGGCCAAAACAAACCTTTTAAGTCTTTTGAAAACTTATAAACAGCTACAAAGTCATTGCAATTTTGCACATAAATACCTGTAAATGTCGCGTTTCTGTGGTGACCGGCACACATTGTAGAACGCGTGTGTTGCAGCAGCCCGAACAGCGCTGCACTTCCACACACGGAGGCCATAACAAGAAGTTGGCATTCCGTCTGTCCAACATCGAACGGGTCACTTCCATAACTTCTGTTCTCACCTTACACATCGCCTGCTGGGCCACCTGAACGTCTGTGAAAGAGTCAGAAATAACAACGGTTGATTTAACGTTCATTTAATGTTTATTTATCATACTGCCACACAGAAGCAGCCAAACTGGATGGAAGTTAGACAAACCAGACTAACAAGACTACAGACACACTCTATAATTCACTCTCTCAGCGCTGTCAGTGTGTTTGTTCCACAGTTCACAGATCTGAGGTGCACTTGACTGAAAGTGAGCACTCAGAGAAAGAGAGAAAAAAACATAAGGGTTCGAGTGCATGTGCGAAAGAAGCGTGGGTGGTAAAATTGAGCTTTGAAACTTGTGTGTGTGTGTTTGAGGGTGACCTAAGGACATGTGGCGAGACAGGACGAGACAGAATCAATCACAGAGACGCAACAGCAGACTCCAGGCCCATATACGCACATCTCACACACTCGCACAAAGCCACAACACCATTGTGGAATGGAGATGCCACAGTGTCTCAAAATAATCGCCACAGACTGGAAATACATTGAAATTCTGCTAGAGGACAAAGATGAAGAGACGGGAGTGTGGAAAAGAGACAGTGAGACAAAGAGAGGAAGGGAGGGAATGCTAGCAGACTTACTAAGGCTTCTGGGAAGACGTCTGTGTGTTCCGTTAGAATGCATCTCATTCTCGGGCTTCTCATCATCTTCCTCTGAAAATGAAAGACAGTGAAGGAGGAATTAAAAATGTGGAACATCGTTCACCAATTTGGGTAGTTAGAGATCATGAAGCTGACTTTAGATTTTGTGCCCTCCCGAAATTAATTTTTGTGTAATCAGACTTTAAAGTGCCCCTATTATGCCTTTTCGAATATTACCTTTTATGCAGTGTCATGTAGCAGTATGTGAACATAAACTTTCTGCAAAGTTGTGAAGCTGAAAGTGCACGATATATAAAGTTATTGTCTATCAAAAAAAAAAAAAAAAGAGTCGTGCTCGTTAATCACAGCCTAAGCAGTCGTTAGTAATTCAGATCTTATTCTGTGTTGCTGCCATGCGTCACGAAGTAACACATTTGCATAATGTCCGTCCATGGCTGTCATTCGCGCTGTACGCGGTAGACCAATCACAAAGGACTGCGCCATCTGACCAATCACAGCAGCGAGTGCTCACGGAAAGGCGGGGTTTAGAGAGACTGATTCTTCGAATTGCTTCGCACGAGTCGTTTAGGAATCATTCAGAAATGAGGTAAAATTAAAGCTATTTTTTGAGAAAACTAAACTCTTTTTTGACCTTGGATGCATGTAAACCTGTTTTAGGAGACTCATAAAACAATATTAGCAACCTTAAAAATGGCATAATAGGGGCACTTTAAAGGCCTGTTCACACCAAGTACGATAATTATAATGGTAACCAGTGTTGGGGAAAGTTACTTTTAAAAGTAATGCATTACAATATTGCGTCACTCCATAAAAAAGTAACTAATTGTGTTACTTAGTTACTTTTTTAAGTAATGCACTGTTACTTTTACGCTACTTTGTCACCTGGGCTGGAATTTGTGAAAACGGTAACGTCATGCTCATGTGTAATAGTATTTGTGTAGTGTTTCTTTATAAAGTGACATTTTTAGATGTTTTCATGGATCTGTGTGAATGGGGAATCGTTTTGACAACATTGTCATCCGTACACAAAAAAAACAAAAAAACAAAACGTACCCTAATTATATGAGATTAGAAAAGTTGTAAAGCTGTAAATGATATCATTGGAATCACTTTCAGAACAATTTGCTGCAGCTGATGCATGATACAAATATTGACAGCCAATCAGAATCCATCCGACAAAGCGCTTGAAATTTAAAGCGGCAGACAACAAAACGACAGAATTCACTTATATTTTGTCTGTGAACGGGTCTTAATGGGAAACCACACCACAACTATAACGATAACGACACAGAAGAACAATTTCACTCTAATCAATTTTAGAACTGACATGTAAAGTGACCAATCACAGTCTGTTTTTTTTTTTTTGTTTGTCGGACATAATTCTAAAAACAATGCAGAACATAAATCTCTACTTAAATTTGCTACAAAATATCTTGAATATCCTGCAAAGAAAATTCTTGAAAATCATTCGAGGCCACAAACTTTCTGAACTTGCGACTTTTCCATCAACTAGTTTTTTGTTAAATGCTTTTTCTTTTTTTTTCAGTGTGAACCTGTACATATGACTTTGTTTACCGCTAGACTCATGGAAACTCACCATTGTAATATGCAACAATTGTAAGTTGCGCAACTCTGCTTTGTCTGTGCATTTGTATGTGTCTCTATATGTCTTATCCTAAAGACCTGCTGCGTCTGGGATTGCCGTTTGAATCCTCTTGATTCCACTGTCCCGACACCTTGCCGTAAATCTGATCAAGACCTGTCAATCTACTGTATATCCATAAGTGACGTTCGTCTGGTATAATAGCCCTTGTTGTTAAATCTGGCTAAAATGCACACACATACACACACCGGTATAGGGAACAATAGCGTAGCCTTGTGTTTGTGTCCCTTCTGTAAACTTGGAGCTGGATTGGGCTCAAGGTCACTGCTATTGTGCCTGTGAAGAGCTATACACGGCCCATTCATGTAAATATTACCATTATCCACATGCATGGACACACACACACACACACATGTACACACACACACTGCATTCCAGACCCCACACTCTTTCCTGCCTCACCTTCCCACTCAACACACCCCAGAAAACACACACATTCCACAAATGTTTCCACAGAAGTTTACTAGTGCTGATATGGGGTTTATAATGGCAGATGACGATATGTAGAGAGCAAGGCGGCCAGTGCAAAATATATTTATTTGTAAAAAATATTTTATTTTTATATATAAAAAAAGAAAGAAAATATTTGCAAATATTCAAGGGTGATTTTGTTTAGGATTTTGGATATTTTAATTAGATATTTTATAATATATTTTCTTATAATTTATTCAAATGTGAATTGAAATTTGTAATGAATAAATAAATAAGTTTTGTACGTTTATTTTGTATTTAGTGTATTTCAAGTATGGGATCAGCTTTACCTACGGATTCTACGTCCAGAAGTCTCTTCAGATCGTCTACGGATGAGATCGGACTGTTCATCACTAAATCCACCAGAGATGGAGGGAAAGGGTCCCCCTGATGAAAAAAAGAAGAGAGAAAAAGGTGGTCAAACATGTCTAGAACAAACACACACCTGTCTGGGTGAAAAACCGGTTTCAGTAATTTCAATAAAATACATGTCCAACCACCGTACATACAACACGTGTTGCAGAGATACAGAGAGCATGTGTGGAGAGCTGCATTTGTACTTTTGTATAAGCTGCATTACTCATAATCAGGTCACTCTGTGTGTGTGTGTGTGTGTGTGTGTGTGTGTGATGTGGTCAGTGTCATGTGGCAGGCACTCAGTGGGAAAATAAATATATAAATAAAACATATTGCTGTAGGCAACAAACCAATCAAAAATCACATTCCCACAGAGGGCTCCTCATAAATGTGTTATAATTTCTTACAGTGTATCGCAGTCAGGAGATTTTTCAGCAACAGCAGTTGTGCTGTTATTATCTAGACAGGCATGCCACAAATTATTACTAAACTCATTAAAAGGAATGTGTCATGAAAAGTCAGATGGACATCCAACTAAAATGTTTCAGAAAAAAAATGTTGGTTCATAACGTTGAGAAAACATTGCCAGAACATTAACCAACGTTCTGAGTTTGTTTCCTGTTAGCTGGGTATTGGCATAAAATCAGCCACTAGCCAACCTGCTCTCTAGATATTAGCATAGGCCATCGAAAACCCCGTTTAGATGGACCACTAATAGAAATACATTGTAAAGTTCATTTTGCAAAGCTTGCAACTAGGGGTGGGCAATATACCGGTAGACATAATTAACCGGTAGAGATTTTGGACTATGGTCTCTATCGTGGTTACACACTCACGTGGCGTTGCTGTGCTACGTGATCTTGAAAGCTTAGCGTTTACAAGCATTTTTAAGCATAACGGTTTAAAAAAAGTTATTTAAAAACCCTGAAATGCAATCAGCAGTGAAAGAGAACTCATTTTGATATATGAAGACGGTACTCATAGACCACAGGAGTTATTTTTGCTGCTTTATAGGCCCTGAATGTTTAAATACACACACTTTCATGTGTCAAAATGCCCGTATTTGCAAGTACCCTCGTAAACACAGTCTAATTTAGGGTTTAAGTGAAAACAAACAGCTGAGAAAGAAAACGTGTAATAGTATATTGGATCCGGGCAGCTCTTAAAGTGACAGAAGTCTAATGTTCCTGCTGTCTGTCATTCATGTTAATCAATTTTTAATTTTTTTTATTTAGGTATTAGTTTTTTGTGATATTGACACACTTTACGTATGATGTCACAACCATGAATACAATACAAGCACCCACGTTAAGTATGCAAATGTGACAATACAGTCTCAGGACAATTTGTAACTATTTTGATTTGTTTGTACGATGAATTCGTACAACCTCATTCATACATTTTCATTCGATCTGCTTTCATCTCACTGAAGGGTAGGTTTAGCAATGGAAATACGTAATTTTTCATACATTTTCACATGAACCAATCATCTTCATAGGAAAAATGCACACTCACTAAGCTGCTGTTTTCTCATGCAACCATGCTAGCAATTTGAAGAGAACATTGCTGAGCAAGCAATCACAAGATTTACATACAGAACTCAAAGTAACGGTAGCAAAAATTTGTGTTTAGCAACACTGAACTAAACTAAGACAAACAAAGTCAAAGCGGCATTACGACTGTTAACATATAACTGTAAATTTATCAGGTAATAAGCATGCAAATATTACAATATAGTCTCATGACAAACTATTTTGATTTGTTGCAAATTCGTATTAATTTGTACAATCTCATTTGTACATTTTTGTTCCGCTCTCGGCCAAATGAGGGGAAAGTTTAGAGATCAAATTTCATACTTTTTAAATAAATTTTCATACGAAATCAAACCATACAAATTTTTACGAAATTGCACATTCGCAAAATAGCTACGTTTTCTCATTCCTACATTTTCGTCAGATCTATTCTCACCCCAGTGAGGGGTAGAGATGAAACTTTATACTTACTTTTTAATAATATTTTTAAATGAATCATACTGTGCAAATTTGTATGAAACTTCACAATCACAAAATAGCTGTTTTCTCATTATTACGTTTTCGTTCAATCGGCTCTCACCCCAGTGAGGGGAAGGTTTAGAGATGACACCTTATACTTACTTTTTAATATATTTTTAAATTAATCGTATCGAATAAATTTGTATGAAATTGCACAATTGCAAAATAGCTGTTTTCTCATTTTTACGTTTTCATTCAATCTCGCCCCAGTGAGGGGTGGATTTAGAAATGAAACTTTATACATACTTTTCATATATATCACATTGTAAGACTTTGTATGAAATTTCATGAAATTGCACACTCGCAAATTATCTATCTTTTTTTAGTGCAATACGTTTGGAATGTGAATGCTTGTCGCGACACAACCTCGGTTTCATGCGTTGCTGCAGTCTGAAACGCAATGAAGCGAATATTGCTGAGCAAGCAATTGTAACAAGAAGATTTGCATACAGAAGCCTTAAAGCTACAGTAACAAAAATCTGTTTCATTCAAAGAATCAGAAAGAGGGTAAAAACAGTCATGAAAACTAAATTGTGATGTTATGAAGTAACATAATAAATACACTCATAGGGAAAAAACTAAAAATACTACAAAAATGCAAAATAGCAGTCAACCAAATTAGCCAGATGCACTAAACCGAGATGCTGTCCAGCTGGACAGTGAAAGACCAACGTTCATCAGCATGTGTAAAATCCATGATGGATACTCAGGTGTGAAGATATGCTTGTCAGTGTGAAACACATGCACTAAAGCAGTTTTTCATACCCACTGTCAAGTGCATATGTGTGTAGCGCTGTAACACATATGGTATACTGATCCTATTAGGATGACATCACTCCCATTTGCCACATGCCGTAATGAATCATGGGACGCAGGAATGCCAATAGTTCATCCAGGGAAAAAGTTGTGGAGGAATGGGGTATAATTATGGACCTGGACTGCCATACGCACACACTTGAAACATTAGAGGGCGGCCACATGGCAGTCTGCCATAACTGAATTCAGACATAAAGAAATACTGTATCCACACCTGCACATGCAAACACACACACACACACACACACACAGGTCGCATAAATAGATGCACTGAAAGAAGTATAAAAAGAAGGATTTGTTTAAAAAAAAAAATCTTCGATAATCACGCTTGCATAGAGGGAGATTAAATATTAGATGAACGCATAAGCTCAAGCACAATAAGCTCGATCCATCTTCCATTTTCCAAAACTGAGTCATTAATTCGATGCACATTTGTTTGGCTCAGCTTTCATTCGCTCGATTCCTGAGTCATGTCTGCAAAAGCAATTTCTATTTTTTTAAGCCCTCAGGCTGTGACACACACGTAATGCCCCGAGAGACCCAAAGCCAAATCATCTTATGTGATTCCATCCACACGTCTTTACCGTGCCGCCTAGATTATTCCTCTCTCTTATATAACTTAAACACAAGACATCAGCTGGAGGACTAAAATCCCATCAGCTGTGACCTTTTAAACTCCCTCAAACGGTCCGAATCGGAGTGCTCTGTTTTAAAGGGTAGACCTGACATAAAGTTTTTTGTAGGTTTGGTGGTGATGCAATGGTGATATTCAAGAGACGGATTACAGAAACATCACAAGGGGATTTAGGTCTTATAGTGTGTGTGTGTGTGTGTGTGTGTGTGTGTGTGTGTGGCAATTGATATGCATGTCATAAAGACCTTTCCATAAAGGTCAGAACGCATACGTGAGAATATCTGCAACCCAAATCAAGATGCATGAATGATTCTGCTGAATCTTTTCTATTACTGTAGGATGGATTGTTTTGGCAGATACCAATATATTTAGAGAGCAGGATGACTGATAGTATCATATTATTGGAATTGCGATTTGCATTTGCAAAATAACTAAAAGAAACATCAATAAAAAAAATATTAAAAATGCACACTATCCACTGATCAGGCAGTTGATACAGTTATACTGCGAGTCGATGCTGACCGTCTCAGAGTGGTCAAATACCGACCAACATATCGAATATATTTGTATTATTACCAGGATTCCCACAGCAGTTGATTTCCAATGACTTTTGGACTGAATAAGCATTTAAATATTATAATCCAGGATGACATACTAATGAATCGTTTAGACAGATTTGTGAATCTGTTTGACTGATTCGTTAAAGACACCTGAATCAGACACAGCTATGACTTTTGATCAAGTTTTAGGAAAATATACATTCAAAAATATTTTAATACATATAAATATATTTTTTTTTTTTACGCATACACACACGAATCTGTTTGACTGATTCGTTGAAAAAACCTGAATCATCCACCACTATGATTTTTGATCAAGTTATTGAAAAATGTACATTCAAATGTATTTTTTACATATTTTACATTTACATCCATGACTTTTCATATTAGATTTTTTTACATGAAGTTTTAGAAATATGTACATTAAAAATATTTTAAAACATATATAAATATATTTTAAGCATACACGCACACAAGTCTGTTTGACTGATTCACTGAAAAGACCTGACTCATCCACCACTATGATTTTTGATCAAGTTATTGAAAAATGTACATTCAAATGTATTTTTCACGTAATATATTTTAAATTCATGTCCATGACTCAGCTTTTTTTACATTTACAGTTTTAGAAAAATGCATATTCAAAAATATTTTAAAACATATATAAATGTTTTTTTTTTTTTACAATACATATTACTATATATTACCACTATGACTTTTGACCAAGTTTTAGAAAAATGTTTTTTGTTTTTTTTTATGTTTGGAATGTAGCTCAAAAATGTAAAAACTATATTTATAAATGTCAAAAAAAAAATTGTATATATATATATATATAATATTTTAAAACATAAATACATTTTGTCTGTGTGTATGTGCACGAGTTTTCAGATTTGATTAATTCACATGATTTTTTCTAGTCTGGAAATCTCAATTTCAGGTTTTCCATGACCGTGGGAACCCTGCAGAGGACCTTCCTCTATAGCAACTCACAGCACTATTTTAATACGGCTAAAGGCGTACTGTAGTGTTAAATGCACAGCATAATTGGGGTTTAAGCAGTGACAGTGATGCTCTTGGACTGAGTGATGTGTTTCTGGCAGTGGAGCATCTGGGAACCCATCCAATGCACATTAATGCTGGCAACCCTAACAGTGTCTTTGTTTGAGTTTAGAATTGCACACATAAACAAATACAGATAGATTAAGCATCAACTCAAGTACAGTTTCTCTTTTCTCCTCCACTCTGGGGCCAACGCGCAGTCAGGCATGCTTATGAGGGAATTTCTTACAGTTTGCTTGAATTTCATCCTCGAAATCGAGACAGTTAAAAAGTGCGCCGTGAATGCGGCTACTGTCAAATGAGACATATAAATTGAACTCAAACCGAGCGTGACGTCAATCAGGTGAGGCTTACCTGCGCGCGAGCAGACCGCAGGCACGCCGCGAGCGCCGCGAGCACCAGCAGCAGCAGCAGCCGCGAGCTCATCATGCGCACACATCCAACTGTCTCTCTCTCGCTGTCAAACACACACACACACACACACACACACACTCTCTCAGCTGCAGGAAAGTTTATTCCAGAGGGGCTGAGTCACTTTGAACACCGTGCCAGCTGCTCCTGTTTGACATTTAACGGCGTATCCCAAATCTCCAGTGTGGAAATAAAGTGTTCATGTCACCGGTCCGTTAAAAATCGCATATTAATGATAGACTTGAAAGGAAAGAAACCCAAACTCCAGTCTTCGGCTTCAAATATCAGCTTCAAATATCCAAGTAAAATACGTCCAGTGTGTTGAGTTTAAAAAAATAACCCATGCATTTTCATTCCAGCGCTGCAAGTGCGTAACTTTCCCTGTCGAGCTGTAGCGCGTTTCTCAGGTGCTTTAACGCCGCGCTGCCGCACTTCGCTCTGGCTTCAGCCTTAAAAAACAAGCCCCGCCCTGCTGCGCTCTGATTGGCTGGCTGCGCCTTCGAGGCTGGACTGGTGTTTCCATATAAGGCAAATGATTAGAGGGATTCTGCGCGGATGAGGGGGGCTCTTCTTCATACGTGACTTGAAGTTCTCAGAGTTGGGCTTTTATTGGGAAAAAGGCAACCGTTTTCTCACAGACACCTGTCCTGCTTGTGAACTGGAGGTTATAGCAAATGCTTGAACTGGGAAGCCACACACTGCACTGGAGGAACTGCTGATGAGGAGATGCTGGAACTGATATTATACATACAGTATATTCCTGAATATTATTAAATCTGTCAGGAACATTTCTGGGTCATATTTGGGTCCAAATTAAATTAAATTAAATTAAATTGCAAATCAATCAACGAATCAATCGTTCAATTAATTAATCAATCATTAATTTTGTTTAAGGGAAATTCATTCTAGGAGCATTAAGATTATTTTACCCAAAAATAATAAAAAAGGGACTGATTGATTGATTGATTCATTCATTCATTCATTCAAAATAATAATACTTTTTTTTTTGCTTCAAGGAAATTAAGCTTATTGTTGGCTTATTTTTTATTTTGTTTTGTATTGTGAATTTGTGAGATTATTTCATGACAATTTCATGACAATTATTTACTTCCCAAATTCTCATTATTATGATATCAAAATCAACTGTAAAGTGTAAAGTGCACTGTTTTTGCACCCTGAATTTACTTTTCATTCTATTACAAACACAGACATTCCCACTTCAAATATAATTAATACCATAAAACAAATGTTTTTAATGTTTTGTTATTATATAATACCATAAAAATTAATCAAATTTTTTTTATTATTTTAAATTATCATTACCATTAATGGTAATCATTATAATCATTATATGTTAATTAATATGAACATTATTCATTATTATAAATCATTATTTTTGCGATCAAAAATCTCAAAAATTAAATTTTCATTCTGAATATATATATATATATATATATATATATATATATATATATATAATTTATTTATATTTTTAGATGTACTAAAATACAACAATAATAATAATAATAATTATTATTATTTAAAAATAGTGTATTTTATTTTAAATATTTTATAATATATTTTTCTTATTATTATTGTATCATTTTTATTTTATTTCTTTTTTCAAATTTAACTAAATGAAATACAGATATATCTTTTGATTTCAGAGTGAAATATGACTCATTCTCGACAAGCATTGTGAGAATTATGAGATAAAATACTGGGAAAGCATTAGTTTGATGATGTGATATATCTTTTTAGATATAAACATTGCACAACAGAGAAACTAAAAACTGAAACCCATCAGCAAATCAGCTTCTGATTTCACAAGGGTTTGTGTTTTGGGATTTCCAGTCGAGCGATGACATCATGGAGCTGAAGCCATCTCCAGAGAGCCTGAGCATA
>JAFVLL020038457.1:0-12668 GCA_021397915.2 Tor tambroides | reverse complement strand
ATGCAGCTTCTGTGGGGCGTGAAGGAAAAGTAGTGTAACTAATTACTGTTGCCAGAAAGTAATGAGTAAAGTAATAATATTACTTTTGAAAGGAGTAACTAGTAATGAGTAATAAATTACATTTTTTGAGTAACGAGCCCAACACTGTGTCACATGATCAGTTTATTTGGCTAATGGTTTGGCCAGCTTGATCTCCTCTGAACGCTGTACTTATGTTTTCATGATGTGACGCTGATGTGGGCAGAAACCAGCATTAATCAGACGTCAGCGCTGGACACTGGGAATATATTTCTCTTTTCAGCACTTCATAAATCCAGCCCAGACTGTAAAAGCAAGGGTTTAGCAAACAGGTGCAGAAAGATGCGAGTTAAAAGACAGAGAGCAAAAATGAGGAAATGATGGAGGAAAAGAGCTTGGAGCCGGTGAGCCTGTGGGAGGTACAGACACAAACACCCATAATCCCTTGCTGAAGTCAAAGCCAGCGGTCACTCAGCATCTGACCTTCTGTCAAAGTCTGTTCAGCTCTCCAGAACAACGTCCAGAGTGCAGAGTTACTGATTCACAATCACTGAACTCACACACAAACTCACAGCGCTCAATGGAGACGAGGAAAGGTTTGTCCGCAGGGTTGCCAGATCTGCAAAACAAAACCAGCCCAATTTCTAATCAAAACTAGCTCAATCTTGTTTTTTTCCCCAATTTTCCCCAATTTCCAAATTTAGCAACTTTTCAGACTACCCTAGCAACTGTTTCTTCCAAAAGCACCTAGCAACAAATTTAGCTATTTTTAAAAATTATTTGGCAACTTTTGATACAAAGGCACACATTTACAATTGAAATTACACAAAAAGAGGAAACCAAAGATGCCTAGTAGTACACACAACGCGCGAGTTAAGTTAGCTGCTATTATTCAATGATAATTGAATAATTTCTCATTTATGATAGGCCTACACTTTGTTAGTGGCTTGTACCTGCGATTGTTGATCAGTTAGTGAACTGTAAGAAAAATATCTAGAAAAATGAAAAAGGTACTAGTAATTTTCCAGGACATTATCCGCTGTAACCTTGTAACCCGAAAACACTAAATACAATGCCTAATTAAAAATGCAGGTAAAAAATCAATACAGAAAATTCCTTCATATTAACATAGCAGATTGTGCCCTAATTTTACAGACTTTTCTTAGAGTATAGCATACTAACTACTAATACACTGCTTAAAAGTACAACTGTTCAGAATGTGTAGTTCTACTTGTTTACTAGCTAATAAAAAAAACTAAAATTGCAATTGTTCAAAAATATGTTTTCAATAATATTTAAAAATAGTTATTTATATTTCTATATTACATTATGCATTTATATTAGGCAATTTTACAAACAAATCTAAATTAACATATGAAATATAATTTTTGCTGAGATTTGATGCAGTGACACAGTTTTGCGTCGGGATTACATAATGATGTCACAACGTCATTTAGCAACTTTTAGCAACAAGCTGACCTTCCTTTAGCAACTTCCCCTGATAATTAGTTAGCAACACTAGTTCCGGAGAGATCACTTTAACCCACGGACTTCGAGAACAACCTGCGGCAACAGTGTAAAAGTAGCCCAATTCCGTAGTAAAACAGTGGACTTGGCAACCCTGCTTATCAGTACATTAAGGAACACCAAAATAAAAATAAATGTAATTATGAAACTCTCTAACACGTCCATTTTTTCAGACCAAAATACAAATCTTGGTAATGACTTTCAAACTATAAGGACACAAAAGAACAATATCATTGGACTCACAGCAAATACATAGAATCAGAATGATTTTTTTTTTCCAGCTGATGAACGATAAAAACACTGAGAGCCAATCAGAATCAATCTGACTGCAAAGAGCTTGAGCATTTGAAGCGGCAGACGACAAAACTACATCATACTTCGAATAAACAGAACATTATCATCCATTTTTATGGAGGCTAATATGGTTATCATTATAGTTATCGCTATAGCCATAGTTATTGTTACAGTTATCGTTATACTTATCACTCTGAATGGAAATATTGTTAACATTAAGGTTATCATTACAGCTATTGTAATATTTTTTGTTTTAGTTATCATTATAGCTAATATAGTTATTGTTAGAATTTTTACAATAGCTATTAGTTATTGTTACAGTTACCGTTATAGTTATCAATTTTGGTTTGGATGAAAATATAGTTATCATTTATATTATCATTTTAGTTAGCAATATATTTATTGTTTTAGTTATCGTTACAGTTATAATAATTAGTTATTATAATCAGTGTTTTGTTATCATTACAGTTATTGTAATATTTATAAATATAACATCTATTATGACTTTCAAACTATATTGATAACGACAGAGGAACGATATATATAGAAGCACGTTTACAAAACTGTAATTGCGACTTTTTATCTGACAGTTATGACTTTTCTCTTGTAAATTTATTTCTCAGAATTGTAAATTTATATCACACAACATTGGGCCAGTTTTACTAACAGCTTGCATCAGCACAAACCGTCTTTTGGCGTTAAAATAGTACTGTCAGGATTTACTAAAGACGCGCCGTGAAGAATTAGCGCTGAAAAGGCGTGGACGCAGTTATTTTTGCACCTGATCTTATTGAATATGCATTTGTAGGAGTTTCCCTTTCAGACGCTAAATTTGTGGGAGAAGAGTATTCAAATGAATCACGCAACGAGATTTACTAACGTCTGCACTCGTCAAATTACTGGATTTGCGCCATTATTTAACGCCCAAAAAAGCATGTCTTAAACTATTTTGCTCTTGAAATAGTTGCAATTATTGTTGCTAGAGGAGGCGCCGCAGAGAACAGAGAGCGCAAATTAATTTATTTGTTTATTATTTTTAATTTAATTTGAGCCAGAAGAACACATTATCTGAACATATAGTTTGCCAAGCCATGTTATTTTTAATTTGCTTCAGGAAATAAAAGACGACTTGTAACCCTCAACTATAGGAGTCAAGCTCTATCAAAACTTATTGCAAACCCTCCGGTCCTTTTCAACATACAGTGGCATCTTTATTTCTTTATTCTTTATTCGCGACTGCTCTAATTTGCGCTGTGTTCGGTATATTGTGTTGGTCGATATGTAAATGAGATGTTGCGTCTGCGTTCTTTAATTTGCGTGTTGTTAGTAAATCACCCGCAGAAATTTCCACACCCATCAGCGCTGTTTTGGAACTGTGCTCTTGAGCTAATTTGCCCTGTTTAGTAAAACTGGCCCCAAAGCTCTAGGGTTTCAGGCTGATGATCAGCATCTCCTGTGATATGGAATATCCTCTCTACAGTAAGAGCTCTTTGAAGCGAGTTTGTGGTTCACCAGCGAGAATGAAGCTGGCAGCGGGACTGACCCGACGGCTACGGTTACAGCGGCCTGGGATATTTTACACTCCATAATGGGCGAATTCAAACAAAAGCACCTTCACACACAGCAGAACACACACGTCTGCGCACAACCAATGACCTCGAATTATGCCGTCTCAATTTATTGATATTTCAAGCCCAGCATAATTATTACATTGTAAAAAGTGATTCAGTATTTTGTCTTGTTTTCCAGTACAAATATCCAAGCAATCTTAATCCAAGATACATTGACTTGAGAAGCAATATCAAGTGAATTTATGCTTAAAACAAGAAAAAACATCAAAAAACTTGTTTCTCTTTGAATTAAGTTGATTTTTCTAGAAACACTGACAGATATTTTCTTGTTAGCAGTGTTATTTTAGTATCATTGAGATACTATTATAGTTTTTATTACCATTGTAAATATATATATATATATATATATATATATAGACACACATTTATATAAAAAATAATAAATAAATATAAATTATTATATATAATATAATATATTTTATATGTATTTTTATATTTTCTGTTTTCATTTTAATTTTAGTTACACTTTTAGTAATTTTGTGTTTGTCAGTTACAGTAGTTTTTGGGTTTATCTATATTTATATCTCTATTTATTTATTTATCTATCTATCTAATATATAGTCTTTATTAATTTTATTTCAGTTTTAGTTTGAGTTATTTTAGTACATCAAGCAAAAATGAATGAGAAATGTTGCCTTGGCAAATAGCTGAAATAAGTTTTTTAATATATTTTATTTTATTTCAATTATCATTTATTTTATTTCAAGCAACTAAAATGTATTTTATGGTGTTAATTTGAATTTTAGTTGACTCAAACTCACTTAAGTTTTCAGAAAACAAGACTTAATATCTTATGTCATTTAATGTCTTAAGTAAATCCATCTTGATTTTAGAATGTTTAGATATTTTTACTGGAAAACAAGACAAAAATACAGCGTTCAGGTGATTCAGACAAAGCAGCTCTTTGTGTGTGTTTAACATTCACGTTCACCTGGATCTTGTTTATACATTATATTCACATTCTGACTTCTGTCATAAATAAAATGCAGTTGTTAGTGTCCTAAAGTCTTCTTTCTGTGCTCATATAATAAATAACGATCAGATGAAATATGGCTGTGAGCTGCTGGACGGACATCTGCAGCGCTGCTTTATGGCAGAGCCTCCTGCTCTCGAATGAGTTCCCACGATGCACTGGGAGCAGGAGCCAGCAGCTTATGGACGAACTGGAAACCTTTCAAGCAGCTCTTTCCATCCAGCTCAGCGTCTCCTTTTCAAAGCCAACAAACAGACACCAGAAGCTCTCAGATCACTTCATCTGCCCACAGCCAGCAAACATCGCCCTGTGTGGCGCCTATTTATGAGAGGAATAATCCAGAGCGCTGATATCATATCATCATTATGAATTCAGTTCAGCATGACTGGCAGATGAAGACGTACAATGTAATACTGATGAACCCTCAATATCCTGAATCTTCTTAACCATCTGCTTGCTCATTTTAGACCAAAACATTTACATTTTGAATTTTTTCCTTCATCAGATTGAAACAAAACTTTGTGACTTCCGTGGCACTTGCTGTATGAACACACACAAAAATCATGGACATGATTAGAAAAGCCTAAATGGCCTAAAATATGAAAATATAAATCAATTTTGGGGATATAATATACAAATCTGCCATGATGAAGTCTTTGATAATGTCTAAATTTACATATGTATTTTCATATATCCAAATGCACAACCTGATACTTTATTAGGTCTATATGTCTGAAAATACTCTTATAAACAACTAGGGAATACACAGCCATATATATACATGCACTATATTGCCAAAAGTATTGGGTCGCCCCCTTCTAATGAACAGGTTTGACTACTTTAGTAATTTCTATGAGTATAAATCTTAATGTTAAAGCATATAATGATATTCTAGGAAATTGTGTGCTTCTAATATTATAGCAACAGTTTGGACAGGACCCTTTCTATTCTAACATGACAATGCCTCTGTGTATAAGACAAGGTTCAAAAAGAAAATGATTGATTGAGTCAGTGTGGAAGAACTTGACTGGTCTGCATAAAACCAAGTCCTAATCCCAGTTGAACACTGGCTCTGGTGTGACTGTAAATGCAGACCTTGAGCCAAAAACTCATCACCAAACACAAACAAGCACAAATTATACTTAAAGTAATGCACTTACTGTTGAAGTGTATGCATCAAAATATTACAATACACATGGTCTAGAAAGTATAGCTCTAAGACATAAAAATGATACTTAATACCCTGTTCTGATTAACGTTAGATGCAACATTTTCAACTCCTGTCATGATCATGAAAAGCCGGTAAACACAGCAACTTTCAGAAAACAAGTCACACCTCAAAAGAATGATTTAGACACTTTACAGCTCATATTTGTGTCGAAACATTTATATAACAACTGATGCATGAGTCAAAATGATCATCTGTGGAAACTGCAGATAATGAGAGAGCATTTACAGTATGATGAGGGAATATATTTCCCAATAGTACTCTAAACCGGCGGTGATTTTAATTGTTTGCGTGTCGCATTCCTGCAGCGAGACGAACTCCTGCGGCTGAGCTCATGTGGACCCCATGTGGAGAACGGGACAGCAGCACAGATGCACTCTGGGACTTTAAAGAGCGCAACCGCAGGCTCATAACGGCCACCGTTTACCGTGGTAAACTCCAGCAGTGGAGCCGCTTTAATTACCTTCAGACTGTAAACGGCTGACTACCGGTCTGAGACACACAAATACATACACCACACACCGAGAAACCTCAAGCAGAACTAGTACTAGAGCTCAGACTGATCAAAACTCTATCAGTGAGTGCAGCGTTTGAGAATGATTCCTCTCATCATGTGTATGACTGACTTTACTAACTGATCAGATGCACTGTTTTCACCTGCTGGACCAGAAAACAGATGAAAAATCCCACAGACTCACAATAAGTGAGGAACCCGATCTGCATCTACAGACCAGAAGACCACCGAGACACAAGGGTGCAGGACACCAGACATGATAAAAACACCTTAGCAACCACACAGGACACCCTAGCAACCACCCACAACTCTCAGTTTCAAATTAGTGAGATATGCACAAACTAACTTTCAAAACACTGACACAAATATAACAGGATTCTTTGATGAATCAAAAGATCAGCATTTATCTGAAATAAAAAGCTTTTGCAACATACACTGTACCATTCTTGGAGTCAGTATAATCTTTTTTTTTTTATAGAAATTAATGCTTTTATTTAGCAAAGATGCTTTAAATTGATCAAAAGTGATGATAAAGTCAATTATAATGTTACAAAAGATTTCTATTTCAGATAAATGCTGTTCTTCTGAACTTTCTGTTCATCAAAGAAACCTGAAAAAATTCTACTCAGCTGTTTTCAACATAATAATAATAATAATAAATGTTTCTTGAGCAGCAAATCAGAATATTAGAATGATTTCTGAAGGATCATGTGACTGGAGTAATGATGCTAAAAATTCAGTTTTGAAATCACAGGAATAAATTACATTTTAAAATACACTCCAATAGAAAACGGTTATTTTAAATAGTAAAAATATTTCAAAATTGTACTGTTTTTTTTGCTGTACTTTGGATCAAATAAATGCAGGCTTGGTGAGCAGAAGAGATTTCTATAAATAACATTAAAAATCTTACTGTTCAAACGCTTTGGACTGGTAGTGTATATGATCAGTGATCAGACAAACCATTCTCACCCGCTGGACCAGAAAACAAATGAAAGAAAAAAGAAACATAAAAGTAATAAAAATGCAACTTTTCAATAAAAAACATGCGACACAAAGTCATCTGATGGTCTGATGTGAATCAGCACTGGCTGTGATTTATGGCTCATCTGAGCACCAAGGGAAACGGAAACGAGTGACACCCAGAGCCTTAAGGGTCAAGGTCACACCGTAAACACAGAGTCCTCCTGTAAAGATGGCTCAAATAGACCGCTGGCACAAACTGCAACGGCTCTCATTCTTTCATCTCTCAGATCCTGTTATTAAAAGCCCAGCGATGACATTTACAGCGCCTCTGTGGCGTCGTATCTGCAGAGTTTGACATCTTCATGACGGAAGGGGAAGTGCTGGAGGACGCGAACGAGGTCTTAGAAAGCATCTGTGCAGAATATTCACACTCATATGTGAAAAATGATACTTAATAACCTGTTCTGATTAACGTTAGATGCACCATTTTCAACTCCTGTCATGATCATGAAAAGCCGGTAAACACAGCAACTTTCAGAAAACAAAAAAATAAATAAACGTCACAATCAAGGACACTCATCAAATCAGCATATTTAGCAGAAATCAGGAGGATGCATTAAAACTGGCAACCAAAGTAGAGCTGAAATGAGTTATTTTATTTCACTGCAGCTGCTATTTTATTTATTTTTTTTAGAATTCTGTGAATTAAATACTTTAAAAATGAAAGGTTAATCGCAAATTATTTTCGATTTTTATTGATGGATCTCGATGGACTCCAATCAAACGATCAAACGATTCATATCAAATGAATGAATGAATTAATGAATCAGTCTGACAGCAAATGTCCAAAAAAACATGAAAGTAATTATTTTAGCTGGAAATTCAATTAAAGATGTTTTATATTTTAAACAATCCTGTGATAATGCATATTAAGATCTAAAATTATTGTTTATTTGGATCTTGATGCACTCGAATCAAAAGATCAGATGATTCATATCAGATGAACGAATAAGTCAGACATAAAAATAGAATATTTGCAAAAATAAAAAACAATGACTTCTAACACAAAATGAGTCTTTTTACTTGATTGTAAATGCATTTTCATTGCAAATTCAATTAAAAATGTTTTATATTTGAAATAATCATAATGATGCCTATTTTTTTTTTGCATGATTCAGTGAATGCAACGCTTGAAAGGTGATCAATCTCAAATTACTTTATATTTTTATTTACGGATCTTGATGGACTCAAATCAAACAATCAGATGATTCACATCAAATTTCAGATTCATAAATTCAAAACTAAAGACTCCAAACAGTCAAACTCGTATGATAAAACACATTCAGACTGTAAATTCTGACTGGATGTGAAGTCGTTCAAACATCTGTTTTGCACATTGGTTTAATTAATATTTATGTGGTAAGTTAGGCAATATTAAACATCTGCATCTAACAAAAGCCATCTAATTTATATTTTGCATAACATATCAATCTCTAAAGACAGTATGCAGAATAAGACTGAAACTAGTCCAGCTCAAACAATGTATTTAGGTCATTTAAGATCTTAAATGCTTGCATGCTTGTCTAAATGTTAAAATGATTTCCCTGCATCATCAAATCAAACACGAAACACACAGACCTGCTTCCCCTGAACACGCATCTGCAGACAGACCAGCAGCAGAGCCACAGCAGACAGCATCATGACACACACACGCTCTCTGTGCGACTGAGCGCAGATCTCACACACACACACACACACACACACACACACACACACACTGAACGCAGATGTGAAAGCTGAGCCGCTGGAGGAGGAACAGTGGCAATGGAGAGAGAGAGAGAGAGAGAGAGAGAGAGAGAGAGGCTCGGACGTTTCAGGATGAATGAGAGAAAACACAAAAGACGAAACCACTTCCAGACTCATTTACCATAGTATTTATATGCTACTCCAAGGTAAAACATTTACCATGTGCAAAAAACATCATATTGTCATGGTACTGTGCATGAAAAACATAGTATTTACATAGCAAAATGTCCAAAAAAACATTAAAGTAATTATTTTTTGCTATAAATTCAATTTAAAAAGTTTTTTATTTTAAATATTTATGTGATAATGCATATTTAAGATTTTTGATTATTTTTTATTTGGATTTTGTTGGACTCGAATCAAAAGATCAGATGATTAATAAAAACTGAATAAGTCAGTCTGACGCAAAAACATGATCTTGAAAAAAAAAAGTCACAAGTTCAAAACTAAAGACTCAAAAAATTAAAACTCATAAAACAAAGTAAATATATATAGAGAGAGAGAGAGAGAGAGACAGAGAGAGAGAGCATATTTTATAACTATAGTATATTGTAATGCAAAAAAAACTGTATTATTAGTGTTTTTTTCTTTTATTTGATCATATTTTTAATTCCTTATGAACCTTTTTATATTTTTTAAATAAAATATATACATTTAAATTTTAATTAAATTAAAATTAAAATTAAACTAAAGCACACTTTACTTTGCTACCATTGTGTATGAAATGTGCATTTTATGTGCACTATAGTATATTATAGTACAAAAAAGTAATAACTTTTTTTACTTTCTTTTTATAATATTTTAAACATGTTATGCAACTTTAAAAAAACCTTTAATAAAACTGAACTAATCGGTCAGACATAAAAACATGATCTTTCTAAAAAAATTCAAAAGTTCACAGCACAAAAACTAATAAAGTAATACACACACACACACACACACACACTATAAGATTTAAATATATTATATTTTTTGTTTAACTAAAGCACATTTTACTTTGCTACCACTGTGAATGAAATGTGCATTTTAGTATATTATAGTACAAAAAGTAATATCACTGTATTTTTCTTTCTTTTTATATTTTAAACTTCTTATGAACCTTTTTAATCACTATTTATATTTTAAAGTATATTTTTAAATAAATGTATAAATTAAATTTGTAAATGAAATGTTCTAGATAAATACATTTGCCTTGCCTACACGCATACTCCAAAAACATAGCATTAATGCAGTCCAAAAATGTACAGTATCATTGTAAAGGTCGTAATTACAAATCAGCTTTTAGACTTTGATCAACTGAAACCTTGGACACACATTACGCTCTCATCAAGCGCTCTGTTAAACTGATCCCAGCACAGGGCCAGACGCATGCGAGTGTGGAGGTGACGATGAGTTCAACAGACGCTTCTGTAAACCGCAAAATCAACCCACTGTTAACCATACAGAATCACACACATCAGAGGAAAGAGACAAGCACAATCAATCACCCTAGCAACGACTCAGAACATCCTAACAACCATATAGAAACCTCCTGGAAACACTCCAGCAACTAGACAACAATGCAATTAAAACACACTTAGGAAACTTCACCAACGATCACGATACTCAGAAAACACGGCGGTAAAGGCTTCTGAATCATCTAAAACAAGTTTATTTAATGCAATTAAAATACTACTTAAATAATAGAGCTAATACAAAATAAATCCAGTGATTACAATATTGTTAGCTGATTTAAATTTCATATTAGATGCGTTTTATTAGATGTGTTCAAAAGCAAATTTATAAACTATATAACATTTAAATTTTCCTTGCTACTATGAAATGTGCAATATGAATAAATTTGCCTTGCCTACATGCATACTCCAAAAACTTAGTATTAACATGGGATTATTTTAAATGATGTTTCCAAGCTAATTTTCAAGTCTTTCTGTGAAGCACATAAGATTTGCATCTTTACTGCTTTTATAAATATATTATCGGAAGCTCAGTTTGAGCTGTGATTGGAAAGCACCGCTGTTTCTCTGCTCTGTTTTCTGGTGGGATTCCCTGCAGTATTTCTTCTCGCTCACGCTCATTCAGCTCACCGATGCTGTCGCACAGACAAAAGCAGCGTTCAGAGCCGTAACTCACCACATTTACATTAATGCATCTGGCAGATGCTTTTATCCAAGGAGACTTACATTGCATTAAAGGCATATTTTATATATGTTCATGCATTCCCTGAACCTCAGACCCGTGGCTCTGCTGTTGTTACTGACATGAGCTACAGGAGCGCTGACATCAATCTAATATTATTTATATACCGCTTTTCACAATGTGCATCATTCAGAGCAGCTTTACAGAAAAATACTGCAGTAATAATGTCTTACATTTCAGAAAGTCTTCATTTACAGTAGCTGTTCAATTAGAATAAGGTATCTTTGGCAAGGAACAAAAAGTCCTTAAGTGATTACAGTGAGCTGAATCATAACATACACTCAGAATGTATGGAAGCATGTTTCCCCACAGGAAAAAAAAAAGAAAAAGAAAAAAAGGTCATTCTGACTTTGTCTCACAATTCTGATATAAGCAAGATATAAACTAGCAATTCTTACTTTATTTATGATCTTGCAATTCCGAGAAGAAAATTGCGAAAAAAGTAAGAACTGTAACAGAAAAAAAAAAAACAGATTTGCAAGATGTAAACTCAAAATTCAGAGAAAAAAAACTAAGAATCTCATAACAAACTCAGAATTGTAAAATGTAAACTTGAGATTTACGAGAAAAAGTCAGAATTTTGAGATTAAAATTTTGCAGTTTTTATCCCATGGAGGAAATAAGCTTCCATATGAATGCTTTTTTTTTTTTTTTAAACTAGTTTTACAAAAATATCTGCTATCATGGGGTATTGCAAGCAAATAAATTAGGTTACAGAGGTTCCAATGACAAAAAAAGTTTGGGAACTCCAGTTGTAGACACACACACACACGCACACGCACACACACACACACACACACACACGCACACGCACACACGCACACACGCACACACACACACACACAGTCTGGCATTCAGCCGCAGCTCAGTGCTCAGTGGGATTCCCTTCATAAAGGCTCTTTCTTTCCTTCAGTGTGTGTGAAATGGTGAAATTCCCTCTCAGCCTCGTCTACAGCTGCAGTTACACTTCTTCAGCACTTACAACATGCCAAACCATTTCAGGACAGTAAATGCATCCTAAACACACATTTTTTCATCTCTGTGTGAAGATTCAGCAGATGAAAAACGTGCTAACTCATTAAAAATACAAACTTACTTTGGTATATGATAATAGGGTAACACTTAAAAATAAGCTTCCATTAGTTGGATTAATTAACAATGAGCAATACATCCGTTACAATATTGTGAAATGTAAAGTCAGAATTGCGAGAGGTAAAGCCAGAATTGCGAGAGGTAAAGCCAGAATTGCGAGAGGTAAAGCCAGAATTGCGAGAGGTAAAGCCAGAATTGCGAGATGTAAAGCCAGAATTGCGAGAGGTAAAGCCAGAATTGTGAAATGTAAAGTCAGAATTGTGAAATGTAAAGTCAGAATTGTGAAATGTAAAGTCAGAATTGTGAGACATAAAGTCAGAATTGCGAAATGTAAAGTCAGAATTGTGAAATGTAAAGTCAGAATTGTGAAATGTAAAGTCAGAATTGTGAAATGTAAAGTCAGAATTGTGAGACATAAAGTCA
>JAFVLL020038456.1:0-25857 GCA_021397915.2 Tor tambroides | reverse complement strand
ATAATGCAGTTTTTTTTTTTTTTTTTTTTTTTTTTCTAAAGCATGTTCTCTAAAGAGCCAATATCTTTTTTAATAATGCTGCCTCTCAACCTTGCAAAATGTTGAAAAACCAGCTTAATATTTTTTTGTGAAAACTGGGATACACAGATTTTTCAGGCTTCTTTGCTGAATAGACAGTTCAAAAGATCTGCATTTATTTAAAATATACATTTTTATAACATTATAAATGATGTTACGGTCACTTTTGATTAATTCAATGCATCCTCTAAAATAAAAATAAAAATTTCTTTAAAAAAATCAATCAGTCAATCAATTAATCAATCAATCAATCTTACTCCAAACTTTTGACATTTTTGATAGTGTATATCACCACTTTTAATCATTGCCAAGCCTGAAATAATGTAAAATCATGCACTCTAAGTGAATGGACACCCAAAATATGGTGAAAATAAGCCTGTAACAATATACCTTCAGAAGTTTAGCGAAGATTTACTGATTATTGGCATAAAAAGAGACTATTTGCAGTTATAAATAATAATAGCAGAACAAAATTTAGAAGTAACTGTTTTGGCAGTGTTACAGCAGTTACTGATTATTGTACTATAATTTGAAGAAAAAAAAATGAAAATGAGTAAAATTGCATAGACTTGAAATTGATTTGACTTTGATTATATATAAATATATTATATTAATTAATACAACAGTACTGTCTTGGTCTTCGAATCTGACTGGCTTATAAAAGTGCAATATTCTCAACCCAGGGTCATTGGAAAAACGTGCCTCTAAATACATTTCTGCAGCACCATTATGACTTACCTTACTGCACGTTTTGAGGCAGTTTCAAAGAGAAATGTCCAGAGAGTGGCGCTAAAATATATGTTCAATACATAACTGTGGCACGTTTTCAATACACCGGTACAGGCACATATTCCTGCATTTTTATTATGCTGCTTGAAGTACGTATTGCAGTTGTTCGGAATTCAAAAATCCAGGGAGTGTCACTAAAGGTTAATGCTCTATTGTGTTGGAAATATCCCCTACACAAAAGCCAACCCTAAACCTACTCGATAGTGTTAACAAATGTAAAAGTGATATAAAATGCATTTGTTGATGCAGCCATGCTATTTTAACTTCCTCATGTGGATTTGAGCTGTTATGTACAATCAGAGTTTCACAGGGTTCGTCCCGGAGCACTTCACCTCTCAAGTGCAACACCATATCGTGTGAGCTACCAAGTAAACCTACTGACTTGTTGACCTGTAAATCATACTTTGTGTGAAAAGGAAGAAAAGTTGTCATAGTTTTACTGCCTCTAGTATTCATTTCAACTGGAAACTGCAGTGATTTGTACATATTGGTATGTTTTGTTTTGTTTTGTTGTTTTCAGTTTTGTAGAAATGTATGTAGAGGCACATATTTCCAAAGAGCTTATGTTGGATATTCTAGTGATAAAAGAGTTCCAACCATTTCACTGTTTGTATCATTCCGCCCTCAAGTATTTCTCACAGGTTGTGTCACGGCGGATGCCCAAATCTACTATAATTTTATAAATAATACTGTTTTTGTGTCACAGAATGTAGCTTTAAGAGTTTTTAGGCAAGAATGTCGTTGTTTAGACTTCAAATATGTGCTTTGTTTATAAAGATAACTTCTATTTGAAAGTTTGCTTTGACGTTTTCGGAAATGTGAACTCCAGGGCGTCAGCAGGCATTCGGCGGTCATAAACCTACCAAGAGAGCGCCTCACCTAGGCCAGATCTTCTGGAATTTACCTCTGGCTCTAATGTCTTTATAGTGGGATGAGATATAATTAGTATACATGAGATATAATTAGTTTTGGGTCAATCTAACGGGCAGTCTTTGGTCTCATTAATCTATTATCAGTTCCAGAGCAAATAGTTTTGGCAAAATCTCATCATGTTTATGTAACTTCAGTGCTGTATATTAGAGCACTGCCTTTGTACTTTTGATTGAATGAATTGCCTAGCAACTTTTATGATGACTGTTGTTGTAGTTTATTTAATATTGTTATTCAAGAAATAATATTTTATATAAATAATAGTAGTATTTAGTATTAGGAAACAGTGTGCATGTGTGTGTGTGTGTGTTCGTGATAGTGATTTTAGTTACATTGTTATGCCATTAGATGGCGACAAGAGACTGTTTTACTAGTCAGCAATAAAGACTTTTAAATTGCGGCCTGCGAATCACAGCCGTGCCGATATACAGCCATATCTCATGCATACTCGTGTGATACTGCTTATTTATTATTCAAGAAATATTAATATTTTATATAAATAATTGTAGTATTTCACAATAGTATTTAGTTTTGGGAAACTGTGTGTGTGTTAATGATTTTGATTAGTTTTATTGTTCTGCCATTAGATGGCGACAAGAAATTGTTTTTATGAGTGAGTAAGCAGTAAAGACTTTTATATTGAAAGAGACTGAAACACTGTTTTGTAAACAAAATAGCTTGTAAGACACAGCCAACAAATGCACTGAGCAGCGCTGTCATCACCCTTAAAGTGCCCCTATTATGGGTTATGAAAGGTTCATATTTTGGTTTTGGGAGTCCCCAACATCAGGCTGACATGCATGCAAGGCCAAAAAACACTTTCATTGTCTTATATGCATTTATTTTTACCTTACTTGCTCAGCGACTCCCAAACAATTCGCTCAACGATTCATTTTTCCAAACCCCTCCTTTGCGTGACGCTAATCTGCAGTGATTGGTCTGATTGGTCTCATTTTCATTTCATCATGCCTGAAATGCCTGATAAAGCAGCATTTGAGAGCGCAGTGCTGCTTTGTGTACAGCGTAACCGGGGAAACTGCTATTTTTACCCCTCCAAAAGCGGCACCTAGTGGCAAAGAATGAATTTGCATTTTCATTCAGCCCAACGCGAAAAGACCAACAAGTGGCTGGGCAATATGCTAATGTTAAATATTGACGTCAACATGAAACGGCTTGGGATTCGTTTTAAAAATGACTCGTTTCAATGATTCAGATTCGACTCTTTCTTTTGAGAGACAGTAACTTTATACACGATGCACACTTTGCAAGATGTTTTCATTCACTTAGAGCTGTGTTACATACTGTATGAAAAGTAATTTTCAAAAATCCATAATACACTTTAACAGATGAAAGGATAGTACGACAGTATGTAACAGCCTATCGCTTTCCTCAGCAGACATTCAAACTAATGTTTTATTGTGATATTTTATTGTTATTGTTTCATTGAGCTGAGGAAGGAATGCTGTATCAGATGCAGGTAATCACACTCGCTCAGCCCATATCTCTCATAATACTTGATTCTGTATAATATAGTGTGCTTTTAATACAGTAATGCAATAAGTTTTCAATGAAGTAACTCATCGTTACTTCGTTACTAGTTCTAAAGTGACGCTTTCGAAATAGAAACGGCGGCTTGGGCTCAGCTGTTAAACTGTCAACTTGAGATCTGAATTTGTCAACTTAAGATCTACACATTCGTGCCCTCAAACTGTAGCATAAACACAATATCACACAAGTAGCAGTGCATTCTGGCTGTATATCGGCACGCTGTGATTACCTGCGACTGAATCACAGCCGTGCCAACATAAAGCCATATCACACTGCTGATTGTGTGATATTGCTCATATAAATTATATATAAAAAAATGTATACATAAATATAAACATAAAACATATTAGCATTTAAATAGTATAGTATTAAATATTATAGCATTAGTTTCTGAACCCCAAAAGCTGTGTAAACATCAAATTAATCATGAAATTTGTGATTGTACATCTATGATTTCTCATACATACACACACAAAACCAGAGAGAGGACACCGCCTTCTCATTTTAAAAGCCCGCAACACGCCACTGGCAGTTTGGTCTCAGCAGTAAGGCGCTTGCAAAACATTTTACAGTTTAAATGCTCCCCTGTGTATAACACATCTCTGATATAAATTGCAGCTCTTTCTCCCTACCACAGCGCTGCTGCTCATTCTGACCTAGAGGCGTGGCACTGCGGTTAGACATGAGCATGAATGCCATGTGAATTCATGCTAAAACCAATATGCAGTATCTCCTCCTTTTCAAAAGTGATGACCACTATAAAATGCGTCCAAATGTCAAATGTGTTTCTACAAAAGACTCAAAACATCATGATAGCTTCCCTTGTTTTTCTTGACTTTTAGCAAAAGTGCCTTGTCGTCATTGTAGGCAAACAACAGTGTCTTTAATTGAGTCATACTCTAGTTTCCCGTTCATTTAAAATAACTCAGTAAAGCCTCTCCGTTTGACAGCAGCGGTCAGAGTCTCGCTGCCGTTTTTGATGATTGACACTGTTCAAATGAAAATGTCTGGATTGTCTCATTCTCAGCTGAGCACCCACAGAGCTCCCTGGAAACCAATTTTCACTTTCCCTGGTAGTCTACCTCAGAGAAAGTCTTAGTAATTTCTCTGAGTTTTAAGAAAACTTCATAGTGTTGATTTAAGATTGTAATTTGTCATTGCTTCCTGAATATGAACACTGTTATTAAATAGTGTGACAATTAGCTCCAGATATTACCACAACTGAGCAAGAGACTTTACAATTTTATCTTCAGTGCACACTCACAAATGAATCAAAGAGAAAAAAAGCCTTCTAGACTTCTGCAGTAAGTGGACTCGAGAGAAACAGTGGTCAATAAACAACACCCACAACAGAGAAAATGAAACCAGAAACACAAATAAAAGGTTTTCAAACTGGCTAAAGCATAAAATGGCTTTCATAGCAAAGTAGATTTTAAAACATATAATACTTCTGTCTGAGTCAGAATATTCAGTGGGAAACATATGGTAGGGCTTAATTTCATTCACTGGGATCAGAGGTTTTTATTCCAGGTTAATATGTAACATCTAATAGTGGGTAAAAGAAACACACACACACAAAAAAAATAAATAAAAAATACCACTCAATAGAGAAGCAATATTTTGCAGATATTATTTTAGTAGTTTGGTAATAATGATATTCATTATCATAAATATTATATAATATAATTATTATTACATACGTATTTACAATATGTAGCATTTTAAATTTGTAGCCATCACAAGAATAAATGATATTAAAAAAAATAAATAAATAAATAAATAAATCTACATGGCACAAGCTGATTGGCCTGTGCTGATTTTGCAGCTAATGAGTTGCTTTCTCAACATTTAAATTGTCTGGTTCAGTGTTTGCTGTAAGCTGTTCCGGCAGTGGATCTAACAGAGTTCCTCTGAAACCCTCCGCCTCCCCCAGCTCCACCCGTCTAGATGTCATGTGGGATTTATGTATGCCCAATCATGCAGCAGCTGCATGTCTTACATGATCACAGAAGAGTGTCTCTGAATCTGTTGGTAGAAGCAAGTCCATACCTGCAGTAGCAACAGCTTGCATAGCATAACTAGTATGACAAGACCAAATAAATTAACATTGTCATATCCATTAACATGCTAAAATTATTTCAGCAGTTGTAATGAATTATATATATATATATATATATATATATATATATATATATATATATATGAAGAGTTTATTTGCAAAAACCGATAAACGCCACATTAAAAAAACGAACTGATCGCTGTGCATTATTCTCCACATATAGCGCAGTCTGAACCCACATTTTGTCAAAAAAGCCGGTATTGTTCACTTCCAAGGCATCGCGAGTTCACGTTTTACTGCAGAAGCCGACAAGCGCCCTTATAGTTTGTGAACAGAAGCCGATAAGTCCATTTTAGCGAATCAGCGCGCTGTATTCAGGTCAGGTGACAAGGCTACATTCTCTTTGAAAAGACGTGCTAGCTGAGAGGAGTTTTGTCAAAGCTGACTAAAAGTGATCGAGGATGGATAATTTCGATGAACTTGATGAACCTGTGATATCTTCTTCAGGGGGAAAAAGGAAAATAAAAGCTGAAACGTTTTCACAGAACCTTGCAAAAGCAGCGCGTTACAATGGTGAGGGAAAAGCTCTGTGTATTGCGTGTAATCACATCCATAAATCTATGATCACAACAACAACAACATTTGTCAGGCATCTACATTGTCATCTGAGGAGATTACAAAGATTAAACGAGTGTTTTTTTTTAACTCTAAAACATGAAATGTGGAGTTATCTGCTTTTGCCAAGAAACGACTGTTGGATTTATCTGCTTTTGCTATAAAACAAACTTTTAATGTGTAAAAAAAACATACTTTCAATGAACGGTAATTTTGTAAATTACCTGTATTAGTTTAAGTTATTATTACTTAATAAAAACAACCCCACTGCAGTTTGATTGATATTATTTGGAATGCGCAATAAAAAAAAACGTGATTTCTGAAAAAAAAATAAATGTTATCGGTTATCGGAGTTATCGGTTTTTGCAAATGAACTCTTCATATTATATATATATATAAATATATATAATATATATATATATATATATATATATATTCTACAGAGGAAAGAAAGTTGTACAGGTTTGGAAGGACATGAGGATGAATAAATGAGGACAGAATTTTCATTTTTGAGTGAACTTTTTCTTTAGCATTCAGGCAATATGTTTTACAAGTGGATAACACAACAAATCAAAACCAAGCTCTTAAAATTACAGCATGTTTTGCAAACTACATGCTCCTGCGTGAGCGACTGAAGGGCCGAACTAATGGCTAATCTAGAAGCAGATGTTGAACAGCCCTGTTATCTGCACAGAGCACTAGATCGCTCTTAGTAAACAAACTTTGTTGTTGCAAGCTCTGTGACCTGCAGAATACTGATGACATGCTAACAGACATTTACTGCTGATGAGTGCGGTTTCACGTTTATCATACTCGAAGATGCTCTGCTTAGAGAGCAATTAAACGTGCGGTTGCTCTAAAGGCTAATTCCTAGACTGCTATATCAACATATTCTGAGGCTGTTTTGAAAGCCCTTTCCTCCTTCCCCTCTCTAATCGCTTGTTACTGTCCTCCAAAGTCACTCGCCCTTGCTGCAACACCCCAGCCCTCGTGTTTCCAGCTGTCCAGATAGCATGGCATGGCAGATGAGAGCTATCACGTCCCTTCTATCGCCTTCCCATAAAAAGCCCAGTGGCAAGTGATGCCTTGGTGCCTTTTCACATGACAACCTTCAGGAATCTGCCAGCTGTAGAGGGACATAAAACTTTAAGAGCAGCTTTAGGGTTCTCACTAGAAATCATCAGTGACACCCGCTGAAATGAGGCAGTATGAATATCCGCCTGAAGCGCAGACACCCTAAATAGGGCACTTTATGAGAGGGAGGTAAGGGTGGAAAGTTCAGCATGCATTTGGATTAAAATGCAGTCTTCACCCACACACCCCTTTGCAGCTACAAAATAATGCCACTCGGTCTTTGTAATGCCCCAAAGCCTCATGAATATGTTCTGGGTTCCTGGATATGAGGACTACAAAGGGGAAAGAAGCCTGACATTCTCTCTCTGCTAGCTTACAGCAACTTAAACATATTCTGATCACATCGCTGTTCTGCTTCAGAACCCAAATTTCACTTTAGATATCAAGTGGTGACCAAAATGATTTTATGGGAAAAATCACATTGTGGTTAGCATAAAAATGTTTATCCTTGCTGCAAGTAAACCTGTTTTTAATGTAGTCTGTCATATTTTCTGTAGTGTTGTGCAAATTGATTTTAAAAATTCACTGGGTTCTGTGATTAATAATTAGGGAAATTTAGCTCAGAAGAACATAGCTCAAGCCTCAACCCCAAACCTAATCCTTTGTCCAACCCTAAAATCTCATTGGTTGGTACAGAAACAAGTCCAATTTAGATGTGCGTGTGTCTGTAGAGCATGAGGTTTCACAGTACAAAACAAGCCTGTGAAATAGCCTGTGGTTTTAGTGTCTAAAATTTTGACGACCAGAACAGAACTGGGAAGTGTGCCTGAATAATATCTCCAAAAGAAGAGATTTCTCTGGCTCAAAATGAAACTGACTTACATTCTGCTCTTGAGAAGCAGTCAAATCAAATTTAGAGCTGAAACAAGGAGTCAATTTGACGTGAAAGCAAGGATAATTCAAAAGCAAATGATGTATGTGTGAAGTCGGCTATCAACCCTCAGCAGTCGGCTTTCAGGGGTCAGTATGAAAGAGAGGTTATCTTGTAATATTCTCAATCATCTTTGGGCTTTGGTGCTTTTATATGCTGAATTCTCAGTAGAGACAGGCTATGACAATCCCAACATGCCTGAGGGTGTTAAAGAAGATCAATATTATCAATACTGTCAGTGTCCAATTCTATTCTCTATTCAACACAGATAATACTGTGCAATACTGCTGAAAGACAAACATGGGTCCTTGAACTCAGACACAGTCTTACATTTTCCACTTCAGACCCTCAGAAGCCACTTAAACAGATGCTGCAGATGTTTATGCTGGTATTTTCTCGTGGTATTGTCCAACTGCTACTTACTTAAAGGGACAGTTCACCCAAAATCACATTTCTGCTTTCATTTACTCCCCTTATGTCACTGTGAATCTACAACTTTATTTCTAACGCACAATGGAAGTCAGTGGGCTCCAATATTGCTTGGTTCCCAAAATCCTTAAACGTATCTTCTTTTGTGTTGCACAGAAGAAACTCTCACAGGTTTGAAACAATATGAGGGCAAGTACTGTGAATCATGACAGAACTGTCATTTGTGTGGAGTGTTCCTTTAACTACATTTCTCAATAGTTCTTTTAGGTTAGTTGTTTTATTATTGGATTCAAACTTTTCGATTGTTTTCTTTCAGTTAGCACAGGTTTTGTATTTCTTTTTTGAACTCATTGATCGTAGGCCCCACTGAACTAAGTTTATGTGATTGAGTCTTGAAAAGAAAATCCTCTCTGCCTCAATATGACCGGAACACAACTTGAGGTTTATAAATTATACGTTGTACATAATGTTAAATATGATAAACAATTACTTCCTTATTTAACTTTAATTTACAGTAGTTAGCTACAATATCTACGCTTTGGAGCAACTTCAGTGTATTTGAACTACTTCATATCGATTGCAACTTGGCCAACTACAGTTTCAAATAGCTTGCTAACATAATCAAACTCATCATGCTGGACTGAATTCAAGTTCTAGGTTGAGTTTGCTCTCTTGAATGATTCTTGTCAGCCTACAAGAGGAATTAGCAAAAATCATTAGTAAAGAATTCGGGATTGATTTTCCCACACGCTGATGGCTAATCACAAAACCAAGGTTTTCCCATCGCTCACTCTTAGTACATTGTGTAAAAAAACACAGCCCTGAGTGTGTCCAGTCCTTAGATGCTTCTAGAGAGCAAAGTCTCAGTTACATGAAGCATATTTAAATATAAATGTGTCCAGCAGTTTTGGGGGGCTTGAATCGAATAAAATTTTTACTAATTAATCAAACAGTTGACTATGATAACTCACAATTAATCACAAATATCTTTACACACTGAATTACTAGATGAATGTAGACTCAACATACAGGAATACATATATTTGCATAATATATTAAATAATATTGTTTACACATTTCATGAAATCAACCTATGAATAGCTTACTTAGAGCTGTCTCTGCAGATAACATTAGGACTCAAGTTTTTTTTAACATTTAACCATAACACATAACACAAACCATTGGGTGAAAATTATTTCATGAGCCCTTTCTATTGGTATTTCCAATTTATTTTAATTGAAAGCTCCATTATTATACTTCTTCACGCTTTAATGAGGAAGGGAAAAGCCTTTATTGAGCTGGATACTGATTTCTTAGCAGGCATGTGACTTAAAGCACAGAGGAGGGATCTGGGACAGATGCATAATAAGAGTCCACTCCATTGGATTCACGTTACCTTGAGCTCAAATTAAAGCTTTTGGTGTGTAAAATACAAGCAGCGGAGAAGAAAAAGGTCTACAAATGAACTCCACCATTGATAAAGAGAGGCAGGTGGCTCAGGGAGGATAGAAAATCCTTTTGAAATTGTAATGAAGGTGCTTCACAGGAGCATTGTCCAGTCACAGTCCTAACAAGAGCGCAGTGCGCATGATGTGGAACGCTTTAGTATCACAAACGCTTTACAATGAACCCACAGCCACATCGCTAGACATTTCCCCCTCAAATGCATATGTTACAATAGCGGTGAGATACACTTTTTATTGTTAACACTATGCTATGGTGTCTATGGTGAATTTATTACTGTAAAACAGGGATTTCCAAGCTTTTTTACCCCCCCTGAGATTTAGATTAATATTTCAATAATTAAACAACACATTCATACGTTCAAATTTCTCAGAAATCAGTGAAATGATATGCAGGTAATCAAATAAAATATTTGATCTTCTTTAGTTTTTTTTTTTTTTTCCATTAAAAGTATAGGGCTGCATGATTTGGTCAAAGCATTACAGTGTGATCAAGCTGATAAACAATTAATCTCATTAGAAATCATTTCATCTCTTATATTACTGCAGCTGAAACATGCAGGCAAAAGAACAAAGAGAGCACAACAATAAAACTAATGGTTTTGTATTGTCCTCATTATATTGTATTAATTCAATTGTACTTCAAAATAAAAAGAATATTTGATTGTTTGTGGTTCATTTATTTTGCATCCTTCAACACAAAATGTTCTTTCAAAACCAAAGGTTACTGTGAAATGTAATGAGACTATTTGTTACATTACCAAACAAAAGTTAGGCTACATAAATTTAATATCTAATGTATTATTTAAAAATTGGTAGCACTTCACAATAAGTTTACATTTGTTAACTTCATTAGTTAAAGCTGCAGTCCTTAAGTTTTGCCTCTTTGTCGCCATCTCTGTTTGAAACCTGAAATTGCAATTATTTGTGGAATTATTTTCTTAATGTGGGTCATGCAACGGCACGGCTCCAGCATGGATGAATCTAATGTTTTGAGGAGTATGTGTGGCTGTCAGTCACCACACCGGCGGTGTATGTGTGGATATTCACTGTACACTGTAAAAAATGATTGTGATTTTAACGGTAAAAAACTGTGAAAATGCTACGGTAAAAACCTGTTAAATGGTTAACGGAAAGTTCCTGTAAAATTTACATGGAAAAACAGTAAACTGATGTTCCCAGAATTCCCTGCATTGCATTTCAAATTCTGTTTGAATTTGACGTTTTTTCTTTGAAATAACTATGTTTCTTCTTAGTTTTTTCTTATCAGTTATGTTTATTAGGGATGTATGTTACATCTAATGTTGTTAAATTAATGTTTATAGCATATTTCAGTTTAATGATTCTCACCATGATGGTGTTTAGTACTTGTGTGAATGACACTGTGTACCTTCTATATATATGTTGTTATTTAAAAGCTGCTTGTGATGGGCTTTGGTTCATCATGTGACTTTCTCATCACCACCTGCATTTGGTGGTTATCAGTGTATTTCAAAGGTACAAAACAGATTTCAGTACTTTAATAGGTTGGTATATTAACATTATATAAGTTAAAGAAATTAGGGTATTTAACTGTAAATTTGAGCTAAAACGGTAAAACCTAAAACGTTGTTACCGTATTTTTTACGGTAGAACTCTGGCAACCACAGCTGCCAGTTTTTTACCATAAATTTTACGGAATTTTTTTTACAGTGTACTTCGAAATCACAGATCCTTGCCTACGTCTTGGAAGTATGACCCAATAAGAATTTTCACTGCATATTGTCATCTGAACGAGTAAGTAACAAGTCTGACACTTTTGTTCTGACCAACTGATGAAAAAAGCATTACAATTAATCACGCTACAATGGTGATTAAATCTAATGATCGATTAGCTCATATCACATCAAACCATGCTAATTATTATTACTATTATACTTTGTTCTCAAATTGGTCATGTTAAAAACACCAGCATTGAGTGACTACATGTTTGTAGTGTATATTAGCGTTACATGTAGATTTCATTTTCTGTACAGTCTAATCTCTAATTGTCATACTATTCAAATTTCATATAAAGAAATTATTTAACCAAAAAGCTAATTATTCTTCTTTAGAACTGGTTCGCTTTAAAATACAAAGACTGTGTAATCCCACATAGGGTATAGGGTAAAACTGGAATATAATGTAATTTCAGTCACTTGTGTTTCATAAACACATAATCCTTTCTGGATTATAAGTCGCCATCAAAATTGTAAATTTAATTATTCCAGCTGCTGTGAGAAAAGGCTATAAACGATCCGTCACCTGCAGGATCATCACACGTGATATAGCCTACTAGCTGAGACAACTTTATGTTTACAGACATGACGTACTGACGTGGCGGCATGCTCGAATTTCCCGCAAATTCCTACCAGTAACACTCAAACTAGAAAACATTATTGTTGTCACGGTTACTACTGTGAGAAGTCAATGAGCGTGGAGACAAAGGAGAAATAACAGTCTTTAATAATCCAAAAAAAGGGGTAACACAGGGCAGGCAGGAACACACGGCATGGCACATGCCATGGACGACAACGGACAAAGGAAACACGACTAACAAGACTAAACGAGGGTAATTGACGGGACACACCTGAACCAAATGAACACAATCAAACAAGTGAGAAACTGGGTCACGGGGAGCACATGAGGACAGAAAACACAACAAAACAGGTCCAGGGGTGTGACAATTATAAGCTTACCGTTGTGAATCGGGCTAAGGTTAGGAGATAGTTTTGAACACTGGCTGGCTATGTACTTGTTCATAAATTGTTTCTGTATAATTTTTAACCAAAAAAAGTTACGGACCACAGCTTTAACATAAACCAGCAATTAAAATACTTTTTGAAATAAAGCTCATAATGCCAAGGCACTCAAAAATATAATGAAAAATAAAAATCCTTTAATCTCACATGGCTTTACATTAATAACAACTCATAAGTACACCGATGCATTGCAGCTAACAAGCCTTCATCAGGGTGTCAAACTACAAACACACTCAGAGTCCATTTTTACTTTTTGAAATATTACTTCCTGAGCTAACATCAACTAACAATGAACAGTTGTATTGTTATTAACCAATGTTAATAAAGAAAAAATATATACTGTAACAAATGTATTGGTCACTGTTGGTTAATATTAGTATTAACTAACATTAACTAATGGGACCTTATTGTAAACTGCTATCAAAAAGTAAACTGCTTCAGAAAACCAATGAAGATGTGACACTTCCATGAGGTTCACTGTGACTTCTGAGAAGTAAACAAAATTTACTTTTAACTGTGTAAAACTGCTTGCGTTAATGTGCACTGTAATGCCATTTAGCTCCAAAGTACTGTAATGCATACAAAATGCTTTTATATTTTGACTGAAATGAGCTTTTCCAATGAGGGTGATGCTCTAAATTGGCAGCCTCTGCCTTAATAAGGTCTCTGTTTATTACATGTTGGGCACTGATGATGTGGACTTCATTTGACACAACAGTTCCCTGCCTCCATCTGCGCACACCTCTTTGAGAGTATCCACTGCCCCCACACTGACCTAACGGCCTCTTGTACAAAAAATCATCGATTGGTTTCTTTGCCTTGCAGTTTATCATGCTCTGTTGAGAAATGCTCACACTCCTCCATGACCTTCTAAATAAAGTAGTATTTTTCTATTTTAAAGCTCCTCACAGTCAAGACAAGAGTCACTCTTTTTTGTTTTGCATGGATAAATTCATAAACTAGGAAGCTGTTTTCTATCTGCACAGCAGCACTCTGGGCTTTAATGAGACCGAGTGTTTTTAATTGAAGGTCACAGAGTAAATTGCATGCATCTGCTTAAAACTCATTTCTGTCTGTCCTTGAAGAGAGAAAACAATGAATGCAACACTATGTGCCCCTCTAAAGGCACACTGACACACTCACCCTGCAGTTCCCCAGTTCTTCAGCAGATAAGATGATAGTGCCGCAGTTCTTTCCCGGTATGCCCCTGAAATAGACAATAAAGATGACATTGAATTATCAGATGTTGAACTCATTGATTACTCAACAGCTGTAATTAAGTAAACCCAAGTAAAACACCATAAGGAGGTCTAGGTCAATGAAAACTATTCGATAGGAGTGGTTTTCTATGCTAGTTTCAGGCATAAGAGTTCCCAGAGCTAGTGAATGAACTTTCTGTGGGCAACAAATTACAATCATGGTTATAAAAAATAAGAAAACAAAATTAATTAGCAGTGAAGCACTTTTGTTAAAATATTATAAAAAGATAAAAACTTTTCTTCACAAACTCAAAGTCATGTGGTGCAACCAATACAGAATAACAGTAATAATAATATATATTTTTTTAAATATATGGAAATTATATCAGAGAGCAAAGGTCAACAATTTTCATTATATTCAGATAATTTGATCTATTTGTGACAAGGTAGGGTTAGTTCATGATGTAAAATGTCATGTGGTGCAACTCCACAAAAAATATAATAATATTTACAACACAATAATGCATGATATTTGTGTTAAAACATATTTAAACATATTTTCAATGTAAATGTTATTTAGAAAATGATTAAGATGTTTTATGTTATGCCACATCTCGTTTTGTTTAGTTGAAAATCATATATTTTTAAACTACATATATATGTGTATGTATGTATGTATGTATGTATATGCATGTATTTTCAAAAGCATTTGAAACCACTATGAATACAATTCTGGAACTAAAACATACATTTAAAGCAATTTAAAAATATATACATACATATTTCGGACACAATTATTTATCATTGGCCCAGGGAACTATGCAATCACTTGTTATACCCGATAAAGAATTATAACACTATTTCTCTTTACCAATAATGTCAGGATTGACAAGATATTCTGATTTAATTGCTAGGCATGTGATATTTATGGGCACACATGTAAAATTTATGGCCTGTGAATAAATCTCACTCCAAGCAGCTGATGGCAGTTGGCAGCTACAGAATGCAGAAGGGGGTTGTGTGGAACTGGGCTTTAAAAGATCCATCATCTGCACATCCCTGCATTCAGATTCTGGACACTTTCTCAGCCTCCCATTAATACAGAAATCACAAACACAGTCCCTAAAATGCATAAACAGTTTCATTAGCACTGATGTTGCCCATATGGCTAAGTTCTCCTTCAGGATTCTTCATTTGCAATAGAGACAGATGCGTGCAGTCTGTGTTAGCGCTTTAGCCATGTGTTCACAACTGAAAACCATTTTGCTAAACATGTTTTTCTCTAGCTGAAAACCATAATGGCTCCACATGACTTCTGTCGGCAAACATCCTGCTCTGTAGGATAACATCTCCATAAAACAAAGTTACATCATCACCAGATGGACAGCTTTCTATTTATCTCTAAACCTGTGGGTTGTGCCAGTGAAAGAAGAAAAAATAATAATTCGCCAAAACAACTGGTTTCTCAAAACACATTTGACCAAGTTTGTTACAACAACATCACACTTGCTGAATGAGGTTGAGCTGGTCTGATTTATTTCTAATTTCACACAACGTCACCGTGGAAAGACACATTGGGTGTATTACAGGTAAAAATGGTATGAACCTGTGGTTAACCATAAAGTTACCAGTCAAAAACCTTAACCGCTGACTACGCCATACTACACAAATTTGCATGAACCTACAACCCCCATAATTTAACAATAAATTTTTTTTTTCCAATAAAACTGTTCTTTTAAACAGTAGTCCTCTACATTACAGGATACAAACAGAAATAATGTCAGTAAATTCATTAAAGCTATCTTATACGGGGAAGCCTCTTTTAAAATATATAATTATCAGATTATATGGTTCATTTTAAAAAAAAAAAAGAAGTGTTGTTTATCTGGCTCAGAAACAACAAAGACATCAACTAGGATGGCAGTATTAAATTTGGTATAGTAGTTTACAAAAATTTACCCTTAACACTATAACTACACTGCATCCTAGTTTATAAGTAATTACAAAGCAGTATTTAACAAAATATTTATTTCTTTAAAAAGGAGTAATGATTCAAATAATTCATTTTTGAACAAGTTCATGTTATTGAATCATCCATATGAACTGGCTCGATGAAACAAATCATATTTCATATTGGACCTCATGTGTTGACTTTTCATATCTTTTCACATTTATTCATATCACCATGCATTGCACAGACCCATTATGTAAATTTAGTTGCATTTAATTTATATAGACTTTCATTATCAGTTGTAAGTATCATAATTTCATAATTTTTTAGTGATGAACAATGTCTGCACTTATGAAAAAGCTGAAGAATAACCCATGAATAACCCATTCTCCAATCTTTAATGTGCATTTTTTAGATGAAACTGAAACGTATCCCAACAACTTCAGTAACCTTCTGTCAAGACATGCTGTGTCAAGTGTGCAGACTGCATTGTGTTTTGTTGTGGTTTTAAACTCTAGGCTGTACGAGCTCGCGAATGCCATTTCATCTGCTCTGTTTGGACTGAGATCCCACAGGTGCTTGCTCACACTCCAGCGTTTGCTAATTGGTTCATTTCTCGTCTTTACGTCCCTCTAGAACAACAGGAGTACTAGTTTGTATTGTTGTATTATTACAAAAGGGGCCTTGTACCAAACAGCTACAAAGGCTTGTCTAGAGAAACGAACAGGACAGTCTTTCGTGTTGACACCCTCCAGTGAGCTAAAGGTTGTATTTTTAATGTGAAAGGCTTTTTGCTGTTGCCAAAGTGAACACTCGAATCACAAGCGGCTGAAAGTATCACCATTACTACTCAACTGAACTAACCGTTTGCCTGAGACAGTATTACTGACGAAACATCTATAATGTGGCAGTTTTCTCATTTTTTGAACCAAAAAGATCCATTGGAAATCCCCTAAAAAAATAGAAAATACATAAGATACATAAATATATAAAAAATTTTGGCAACACTTTACAATAAGCTGTCAACTGTTAACATTAGTTAATGTATTAACTAACATGAACACACAATGAGCGATACATTTATTACACTATTTATTCATCTTCATGTTAACTAATGTTGTTAACTAATGTTAACTAACAAACCTTTTTGTAAAGTGTTACCAAAATTATATATATACACATTATATATTTTAATCATTATATATATATATATATATATATATATATAATTAAAATATGACGTTAAAATATAATTATTTAATTGAAATTGATTTCTATATACTCTAAATATTTCAATTTTATGACTCTGTTATTTCTATATACTACATGTTTATTTCTATATTCTATATACTCTGTATGCATATAATTTTTTTCATTTTTATTTTTTTCAGGTATGTGTGTTGTCAAGTCAGTGACCACACACCTTGTTTTCTGTTTGATGTGTGTGTGTGTGTGTGTGTGTTTATTTATTTATTTATTATTCCATAATGATTCGGGTGGAACCAATTTGAGGTCCAGATTTGGGCCGTGATCCATTATTTGAGATTCCAAAACAGGCTGATGCTTACTGAACACAGTAAATCAATATATAAAACTAAAAAACAGCCTCTTAGGGTAAAGCGGTTTAATTACCGTGCGTTTGAAATGCCGAAAACATCTTGCAAAAGCCAAGAAGCCAATCTGTGCAGCAGTGTGGTTCTGACTGCTGATATTATTCCATAATTATGCCACCCAGAGTCTAAAGAAGGGATGAGCAGACAATATATATGAGCCAGTTTAACTTGTGTTTGCCTAATTAAAGTTTTGCAATTATATAACGAAGCCACATCAAAGTTGCACTCCTTTATCCAAGGTTTATGTGGTGTAAACTTTAACTTACATGACGACGAATGACAAATGATTTCATGATACATGGTACGAGACTGAGCCCTTCTGTATGTGAAGCTAGTTTTCAACAATCTGTTCATATTAATAAGTCATGCTAGAGGTGTCTTCGGTTGCTACGTTTAACCCAAAGGGCATTACAAATTTGGTTTGGCTTTAGCTCTACAGTATCTGTCTGCATTTACACCTACACCCTGATCATCCCCAGTAGCTCCTGGATTTTTTTTTTTTTTGAGCTCTAGATTTGTTTCTGCTCATGAGTATAAATCTACCATTACTTCAGGGTGTTTTACTTATTAGTAACCTGCCAGTTGAGTACATGTGCATTAATAAAATACATCATTCATTGCCAAGTCACCATGTGGCTTGGGCTTTGCACATAAAGCTCCTGAGACCCAGAAGGACTGAGATGCTTTGTGCACCCCATCCATATTAAAATCTGAGCTTGACTTATATATTCACTAAGCTCCACTCTGGGACATGGACCGAGTTCTAATCAAACGCTTGTGGACTTCTATACTTCCTCGAAACCCCAGAGCGTTCACTCACTGCTTGGATCATGACTCCCTGCTTTACTGCTTTTGTTCTCTACAGCAACCAGAGCTCATAATTACAAACCCAACAGAGAGAAAACCAACAAAAGGAGAAATGTAATAATGGAGGCGGCACTTTACATATTCATCTCATATTTGCCTTGGGAACTGGGGAGATTTGTGTGGGGGTGTGAGGACTGAAACTTTCTTCAGGCGGTGCACAAAGAGATCATTTGAGATTCCCGTTGTTATCGGAGCTTTTCATCAGCTTTTTACTGGATATACATATGGTGTAATGTAGAATATGGCAGTTGATGGTGTAGTGAAGACAGTAAGCTGGGCGCACTCCTGTCTTGACTGATAATAATTACCACCAGGAAAAAAGTATGAAAGCGGCAGAAAGATACTGCCTAAGCTTCAAGTAAATAGTGAAAAACAACTGGGTCAGTGGCTAAAACTGTAAACATGGCATGGTTGCTGGTACCAAACGGCTGGTCTGAGTATTGGGATTTTCACACACAACCATCTATATGCTTTAAAAATATCCAGTAAGTGGCAGTTCTATGAACAAAAATGCCTTGTTGATGCCAGAGGTCAGAGGAGAATGGCCAGACTGGTTCAAGCTGACAGAAAAGCAGCAGTAACTCAAATAACCACTCGTTACAACCGAGGTTTGCAGAAGAGCATCTCTGAACACACAACATGTTGAACCTTGAAGCAGATGAGATACAGCGGCAAAAGAGCAAAAAATCCTGTCAACTACAGTAAGAATGGGAAACTGAGGCTACAGTTTGCACAATTGCACCAAAATTGGATAATAGAGGATTGGAAAAAGCTTGCCTGGTCTGAAGTCTTGAATTCTGCTGTAACATTCAGATGGAAGGATCAGAATTTGGCATACTTACTGGGGTACCTACTTAAAAGGGTTTTCTTCTCAGTTTCATTTTTAAATGTTTCATTTATTTATTTTTCCTTCATTATTATATCAGGACAGCTATACCATACTGACGTTTTTTACTTTATGCCTGAAAAAAATAGCAAAATTAACTCAGAAATAAGAAGCATGTTCATTATAGAAGAGCTGTCTTTTAATAATTATATCAAAGGTGGGGTGATTTCTAGTAGCCAATATTGACATTAGAAATCACCAAAACAAACACACCCCTACCCCAAAAGGGTCTCGTCCCTTTTTTGATAGCTCCGCCCCACACATATGTATGGCTACGATTAGTTCTGTGAAACAAAGCAAAACCAATGTTACACACCTATCGAGAAGAAACAAAGCAACCTTGGCGCCCGATCGCAGCTGATCCGATATTTACACGGGTCCTTCTTCTTGCCTTATCCTAACTGTGTCTACACCGGAAGCGAGCGGCACAGCGCGGCGCAACAAAATACTATAGAACTCATTATAATCAGTGATGCTGTCTACACTGGATGCTGCGCCGCAACACGACAAATCACTGACAGTAAACTGCTGCCGCTTTCTATTTATGACACATTGACACAAATTTCAAATGATTTTCAATGCGACACGGTGTAAGCCTTCTTTTGTTCCGCAGACGTTTTCCTCTTTTGTTTTTTTATCCGCCATTTCTATCTTTCTGTCGTTGCTCGGCTCAGCTAATGTCCATCATGTGCACTGATGAACGCTCTCGCCTCCACATCATCACGCCCCTTACTGCTGATTGGCTACAAGTTTGTTTTGGAACTGGCCCGACTCAGTTTTCTAAAGCGTATTTGAAAAAATGCATACCCCCACCTTTAATAAAGTGCATTTTAATATATTTTTGTTTGCATTACTCAATTCAGGAGAAAAAAACAAGCATTTTTGTCACTAACCCAACTGGCTGTTGTATAAAAGCTCTTCAGGCACTGCATTTTTCACTTTCTCACGGCAGAAAGTCTTGAGTGTTGTTGTACAAGCAGCTGTCTTCTCTTTGCCAGTTAGTACTTCACAGCAGCGACTATAGCCTCTCAAGGCATTAAAACGTGCAATAAGTCACAGTAATGGGTTTCTAATGTTGTGCTGCGCCTGCTCTGTTGGCTAGCTTGCCACATAGCGAATAACGCTGAAGGCTACTTCTGCTGGCAGTTACGAGGTTATCAGCTGTAATCTGAGCTTTAAGGAAGACTTCTGCAGTCTTCAAGCTGAGGGCCTTGACATCTTAGCAGACGGCACCCTGGTGGTTGTACATCTACACAGCAGGACCGCATCCATCTGAAAGGCTCGAGAGCAGCTTTTTCAAACACGCAGGAGTAGGCGATGCATCATTCGTGGAAACGGCAAAAGGAAACAGCAGAGGTCTGGAAACGGCTGTTATAAATTTATGGATTTAAAGATGGATGAATCTCTGAACAGCAGGTACTGCAGCCCCTTTGAGTTGGACACTAATGCTCCCGAAAAATGATAAAAGAGCGCTGTAACATTTCCTCACAGCGATATCCGAAAAGAATACTGTGATGCATTTTGGAAAGTCGCTCTTGCGCACCTGTGCAAAACAAGCATGTTTGTGTGGGTACAAACACAATGGACAACAGGGAAGTGGTTCACTGAGTGGTACTTCCCACACAAATAGTGTCGTTCAGATTATCGACCCATGAATGCAACTACAAACGCAGCCCGAAGCAATTAAGTCAGCATGACTTGTCACTGCCATACCGAGAACATGACCTCGGCATTATTCAGAATACAATAGTTGCATGGAAGAGGGCGTGACAAAAGTAGCGAGACATCCAATCAGGAGGGCAATCGGAAAGGTGATTATCATTCACCATGTTCCTGAGGCCCAAAAGGAAACCTGTTTGTGAGCACCTAATTTCACGGGTATCTGCGGAATAATTTGCATCGATGCACACTCGCGCTGACATGATTAGATTAGCCAGTACATTTAATGAGATGTCTTGTCAGTGGCCGTAGAGTCAGCAGTCATTTGTATTGACGCCCATTGAGCAGTGACGACTGTCCCTCTTTTCAGAACGCATTAGCCCGGTAACCCGCAGCATTCACAGCAGACTGCAAGGTTAAAAACTTGCGTCAGGCATTGTCTCTACACCTACTGACTGAAGTTCATTGTCACATTTATTTAAAGACTAAATGTGTTCAGTAAATGGTACGGTAAACACTCACACAGAGAGCTCATTGTGACTTACTGATGGGTTGCAGGTGTTTCCTTACTTTTTTCTGTTATGTACCCCATCCTCCTCACTCAAATAACAGCTAAAACCAGCCTAAGTTTGATTACTGGTCTACATTGGTCTTCTAGAAAGGTCAAGGTTGTCTGTGGGCTGGTTTAAAAGTGTGCACTTTTTTGAATAATGAAAAACCTAAACAAACACCTAAGGACGGCAAACCAGCTTTGGCTGGTTAAAGCTATTATTATTATTATTAAAGCTACATAGCAGAATATCATTACCATTTCGATTTTTAAAATTGCCATTACAATAATTCACTTTCAGACAAGAAGAGTCGCAGTGATTTTTTTAATATTGAAAAACCTTTTTCTGTGGTGTGAAAAAAAAAAACTACATGAAGTTCATTAAATCTCTCAAAATATCAGATTATCATAATTTTATGACTAGACAAAATTAGTTTTATTTGTAAAATTAATTTTGGTGCAGCTCCCCAAATCTTAAATCATATTTATGAATGTTTTCAAAAATTATTAAATGGAAACTTTTCATATACCATATGAAATCAACATAAATAAAAAGTGCACATCATTTCTAAGAGCTATGTATTTAACCCTGTATAGCCTGAAATACAGTTACAGTACAAAAACTTTTGCTGATTGTGAAAGTTGCTTGCTAAAAGCTTGCTAAAAAAATTTTAACTATTAATCAGATGACATAAGGTTGTAGAAGATTGTGTACAACAGGTTAATGAGCAAAGCTGATCATGTTTATAATTTAGAGACTTAGAAAATTTTGGAATAAATACGATACAGTAGGCTTTTTTTATTTATTTTTATTTATTTTAGGCACTCTTACTTTTCATTAACCCATAAATCACATTTAACCACATCTTGAACTAAACTCTAAGGCCTCTAAAGCCTCATTCAGACTGTCAGCCCAAATCCGATTTTTGTGCAAATACGATTGAAATCCGATCATATTTAGATAGTCTGAATGGCAACGAACTACATGAAATCCGATTTGTGCAAATCCGTTTCGAGCTACATTCGTATGTGGTTTGGAATCCTATTCAAATCCCATTTCTGGAAATCCGTTTCAGTCTGACCGGTCAGATCGGATTTAGCGTAGCTTTTTCATGTCCTCACGCCACGTAAAACGTAAACACGTCAGACGTTTTTGCAGAAAACATGCTGAACATCTTTGCAGAAACAAGCTTGTGTCGTTGCGAAGTGCAAGTCAAGCGGAAAAAAAACAATATACTGCTAGTATACGTACCTCTTTGTGTTTTGAAAGTAGTGGAGAAAAACAAAAAAAAACAAATAAAAGCAAAGTAAGTTAGCGGAGACTGCAGCACGGAATAGCCGCACATTCAAGCTTCCTGCGTTTCTGCCGCTACCTCACAAGACGAAATATAATACTTCAACGCAACCGTGACGGTAAGACATCATCTGTATTGCAAACTGTATTGCTGTTACTGTTGTTTTTAGCATAGACATAACAACGCAATGGCATTACCATAGAAACCAATGCACATTCAGTAAAAACGAAAGAGCGCTTATGGACACAATAAATCGGATATGAACAGTTGTGTGGACAGTCAGTTATTCAAATCAGATTCCATCCGGATATGCACAAAATCGGATTTGGGCTGACAGTCTGAACGAGGCTTAAGGCCAGTAAATTATTACTGGTGCACATCAAAACAAACGCACTGATATATTTTAAGATCAATCAGTGCAAGTTTCTTTCAGTTGAAACAGCTCAGATTTACATTTTAGTCTGGGACTAAGCTTAAGCCTTGTCTGTGAAACCAGGGAGTTTAAAAACTTTTTCTCTTTTTTAAAAAAGTAATTTGTTAACAAGTTGCTATATAAGGACTTCAAAAGAAAAAAAACTGTGAAGCTGTTCAAGCACCCCCTGGGTTACAAGTACCACTGGTTGAGAACCACCAGTGTCACTTACGTGATTAATCTCCTAATGAAGCTCAAACGAAAGAAGTTTACTTTTCCAATTAGCAGGGTGTGAGGAGCAGGTTTTTGTGCAGTCATCTATAATGGAGACAGCAGGTCTCAGAGCTGCAGTGGCATCGTTCAGACGCTGGGATTAATGAGTTGCTGTTGAATTAGGCTGCGGAGAAAATCTGCTAAAAACCTGTTCTCAAAAGAGCCAAGCAGCAAAGGAAATACCTTCACGGCTCACCAGGACATCCAACCCACGCTCTGTTTACACACACATAGGGGTGAGACTGCTCAGACACTGAGGGGTATGGATCAGCAATGTTGGCGCCCACCATGAAGTTACTCATATGAACAAAGTCCCTTTCAAGGAAAGTCTGTTCACTTGGCGGCCATATTTGCAATGCCTCTGGGCAGCTCAAACAAGACCAAGTCCTATCTAAATCAATGGGGGAATCCTGAAATCTCAAAAACAGCTCGCTGAAGTCGCAATTACATTAAATATTTCAAATCAGCAACAAAATCTGAAATGAACTGCCCCATGAATGTTGTTTCTTATGCTCAAATAGCATTTAAAAAACATATTTTTCAGGCTAGACCAGCCAATGTGCATGCGCAGTCATAACGCGCTTGACTAGGCATGCGCATCGGCTGGTCTAGCCTTAGATTTCTATGGGAACCAGAGCTTCTAACAGCTGACCAATCAGCGATTGGCTCTTTCATTTAGAAGGTGGGACTATGCCGCCATATTACATGTTGCAGTTTCTCCCATTCATAAGTACAGGAGTGAAAATCTTTGTATTTCCATAGTCTTTGATATGAAGTAAATCCCTAAAACTGTTTTTGCTGAAGATGTGACAAAGGTTAATGCCAGGGTCAAAACTGAGAAAATATACCTTTGAAAGATGGATTTTTGTGTGCGTTATACACTCAATGACTACTTTCATTTGCAGAGTGGTTTGAAGTTTGGAATTTAGCAGGCTGTTACAATTAGTGATATGTCGTATGCGTTCTTTTGAATGAATCTTTAAAGTGAATGACTCGCTCTCATTTCCTTTCATACACTGACTCATTTTTCTTTCTATTTTGAAGCGTGTCACTTCTAGTATGAGTCAATAGTATCTGAATGTGGGCTGTGAAGGAGCATTTCATTGGGCTGGAGTTACTGAAGGAATACGCCCAGCGTCGATGACTCAGTTTATCATGCATTTCGCATTCACAAAGTTCTGCTGCTGACTGACAATACTGCAAATGCTTTGATGACGAGAAGTAAAAATATTGGACATGCAAATAATGCAATTACATTCGTCTGTCGGTGTTTTCTCTGTAAAGAAATATCATTTTTAATCATTTTTAATCATGTCAAACTTTTTATTTTGTACCCGATTCTGTGTAGCAGTGTCTATAGTGTGATATCAAAAAAATTTCAGGATTCTTTGATGAATAGAAAGTTCAAAGGTATAACATTTATTTAAAATAAACTATTTAGTTAATTTATAATTTCATATACATATATGTCAAAAAATTCATACTGTTTAAAATCAAACTTCTAGGTATAATGGAACGCGCATTAAAAAATTGACTTTGACAAACCACGTTGTGTGGCTGATGTTGCAAACACATAAAAAATGGAAATAGACTTGTTTCCTCTTAATACAGCAACAGCCTCAGTGAATTCTCCATAAAAGCTTTACTAAACATCAATGAATTCTCCTGTGAGTCACGCTGAATAATGTGAGCGATGGTTGGAGAGATTGGTTGGCTTGCTTTAACTTCCTAAATATATGTTTAGGAGTTTAAAGTTTAAAAAAATTACACACTTGGTTACATTTCGCCGAGTGTGTGATAGAAACAGATAAAGTGGCATCAGTGCACAATATAAATATTTTGATGAAACTATTCTTGCAGCAATGCTCCCGTGGCAAGCTGCGGGAAAAACACTTTCATCTTCAGCGTTTCATCTTCCTTGATTATCCTTCCCTTCTTTTCCCCAAAAAAAGCCTTGTGAATTCTCACCGCCAAAGGTTTAATATTTATCCACAAAATGTACAATAACAGTGAGATATTATTAGTGGGAGATTTGTTTTTATTCTCATATTTACATATTTGCAGCTCTCCGAGCTCTTTTTTGTAGTTGAAGATAGAAGATGAATTTTATGTTTTAGAGCAGATGAACATGTTCTACATCTAAAATTAGCATCACATATTTACAGTTTTTGAGATTTAATCACTTCGCTTCTGTATATTAGAAAGATAACTGCCATATGGATAGAGAGAAAATAATCAAATAATAGTCTTCCTGAGAGCCTTCTGTTGTGAGATTTATCTGACAAACAATTAGATATGAGCTGCACTGTAGGGTAAAGCATAGAAAATATCACATCAAACTGCTACTACTCCAGGCAAAGTCTCAAAGTTGCCACTAAACAGGACTGCTTTCACTAGAAAAACTTTTTAGGATGTCACATTTTGGAAAAAGAGAGAGAGAGAGAGAGAGAGAGAGA
>JAFVLL020038455.1:0-14130 GCA_021397915.2 Tor tambroides | reverse complement strand
CTATAATATTTGCACTGTCCATGGAGTGGACCTGACTCACATTTCACTACTGGTTATATACTCTCTATATAATTGCGTATGTGACAAATAAAAATATTGAATCTTGAATCTAATACAGATCCTCAGTCTGCTTAACGAGCCAGCAGATGACGAGCGATTCCACAGCTCTAACATGAAGACCATCAGATCCATTACGACTGGAAACGTGTGGGAAGAGAGCGCTCGGTACACTCTTCTGATAAAAAACACAGATGAGGAGACAAAAAATGAAGACGAGAAATGAACAGTACAAAACTAAAACAAAAATACAGAGTGTTAATCTCATTTATCTACAGAGGAGGGAAGCGTCTGTTCCTCCTCCACTGATCTTTGCTTCGTGTCTGTCTGAATGTGGAGAAGCGCCTCCGTCACACGATGATTATCTGATCAGAGTTCAGATCTATGACCGTAAATCCACTGAAGTGATGAAACGTGATGCTCTGGGGTCTTATAATGTAGAGACATTTACAGAAGGAACAGACCTGAACGACAGAAAACACTCAGCACTGACTGAAAACAGCAGATCTGCCTGTGGAGATTTCTCTCTTTGAGCACAAATAAACCTCGAGATCTAATAAGAACACTAATGAAGTAAATCATCCACAGAGATGGACTCAAGACAGACTGGATGAGTTTAACGAACCATCGGCAGCACAGCGCTGACATCCATTCTCACATCTAAACGAGTCTTTCTTAAAGTCAAAAGCGAGTTAAGCAGCAGCGTTATGAATTTAGTCATGAGCCGCTGTGTGAAGACCTCAGAAATAAAGGGTTTGTATTAATCAGAAATCTGTTGCATCTGATGTTTACACAGGTTAAATAAAGACGGAACACTATTTACTATAAATACACAATATTAATATTTGTGTCTGTTTATATTAATATACTATTTAGAAAAACACACAAAGTCTCATTGTTTATAAATTTTTCAGCATTTTCATATTGCAACAAAAAAAGGTCATTAAATGCTCACTAAACACTGCTTGTTACAGCATTTTCCAGAAGCTGTGTAACAACATGTTTAAAAATGCACAGACCTGGTGGAGAGTTATTTTTGATAAACAGCATGTTTGTCCAGAATAAACATATAAAAGCTGGTTTACTGTGGAGTGGACAGCTTTAAGCTGGACAGCATGTAAACAGTGTTTCTGCATCTGTTGCGTGGGAGCTCGTCGTGTAGAGTTATGCGGCGCATTAGCAGTCTGCCGCCCACAACAGCCATCATCATCTACAACAACCATCTTTAATTCCTCTTTGATGTGCCATAAAACCAATAACGGGAAACTGTTATTGCAGCATTTGCACAGCAGAATTTACAAACCGTGTCTCTGACAGATCACCGCTGCGGTAATGGCCAGAAACATGAATGATTTATCTGCGCTTGGAGCGGAGCCAGGACGCTTCAAAAACCTGTGATGGACGTGAAGATGATCTAACAAACACGGATTCATACAATCAGAATCATCTGGTGTGAATGTACAGCCTGCTCATTCTTGGACATGAAGCAGCTGATAAATGAAGAAAGGAAAGGTTTCTGAAGGGCTGCTGTGGCAGACGAGCATCTGATTATTGTACAGTAACTATCATAACTGTCTTATTTGACTGAACAAACATCACTTTCCAGATCGACTGCAGGCCGGAGGGAGTTTTTGGTGAATGCTCCATATTATTTTGAGCATATCTGATGACTAATGACTCCAAAAGAAGGCGACTATTAAAAAGAATAAAGGAACCGATACTCTAAAACTCACCAGATTCAATTCAGTATTAGTCATTACAAAAGTCATACTTTGACATGAATCTCACATGTATCTGAGCAGAAGCAGCTCATATATATATATATATATATATATATATATATATATATATTTGTTCAGTTCTGAACTTCATCTCTCTTTTAATCTCCTTCAGTCCGGCGTCCAGTTTCTTTTGTCCTTCCAGTTCCTCTATGGTTCACTCTCACTTCCTCCAGCGATCAGATCTTCAGCAGACGAGACGCAGACAAACACCCTCTTCATTCAATTACAAAACTCTTAACTAATTACACCAGCGCTGTCACGGAGACAGATACAGGTTTCAGTCTAATATTGGGAAGTGACTTGGAAATGTGTGTGTGTGTGTGTGTAACATGAGTTCCCATTATGAGCATATCTGATATCACAGAGCATCTCTGAAGGTAATATGAGCACTCAAACACACACTATACCATACAAACCCGTGTGTGTGTGTGTGTGTGTGCGTGTGTGAGAGAGATGATAGATGGACGCATGAGTAGATAAAGACACATCCATAGTCTTTATGGACACAGTCTTTCTAAGTTTCTTAAAACATCCAATTAGACAACTTTAGACACATTGTACTGAAAAAAGACTCAAGTTCACCTGAAGCAGAGAAAATATTCCATTTGAAAGAACATTTCCAGTGTGCGCTCCATGATAATGATGAGGAAGGCATAATAATCATTCTATGTGGAACAAGAGGGAGATGATTTATACTCCTCTCTTCATCCATTTGCATTTTATTAAGTAACTGCCTGCCTGTAATGGCCAGACAGAAATTAAGGTACCGAAGATAAGAACTTTAGGTTAAGCATCATTACACCAAGAGAGATGAATTCTTTGATGAAGATGACAGCAAGAAATCCATTGAGCGCACCTTCATCAAGGTCTGCATTGATCTTTTGGCACAGAGGAGCCGGGGATATGCATAAAAGTCTTGCAGTTATGGAACCTGGGAACAGAGCCGTTTCATCAAATACATGAGTTATGAGTTTACCTAAACATGTCATGGCACGTCTGGCTTCAGTACAAGGTCACGTATCTCTCTGGATATTTAAGCTTTCAAGGGAATTTAAGGTTAGTTGAAGGCATATGCTAATTGTTTTTGGAAGATAATACTCCCTTGATGCATCTTGAGATCAATACAGCTCACCGGCGCAGTGCGAGCCAAAATATGAGTGCGGCAGAATGACAGTGTGAGAAAACCATTGAAACAGGCTCTTCTGGCACTAAAGGCAGGATTTTGTATCCAAATCTCTGTCGGCAAAACACCTCGATCCAACCTCTCTCTTCTGCCTTACAGTGCATCTCTCCAAATTCTAGAGCTGAATCAATAATTTAAAAATTACAAGGAGCTTCTTTAGAAGCTTCCTACTGCCATCTTTTCATAAATGGAATGGAAATTATGTTTTAATAGTCATCTTTCACAGACGTTACTCACAGGCAACAGAATGTATTTTTTTAAAGTTGGAAAAAAGAAAGCGTTTGATGATTTTAAATGCACTGTCGAAGCGCACAAAAGGGAAAAGGCACAACTGACAAGTAAAGAGGCTATTTCAGACACTGATACATCGGTTGCCTGACTCTGGCAAAAAATATTGGATAGCAAAATGACAGGCGTAGAAACTAAAGAGAAAGAGGAATTTTTGAGGGCTAGGTGCAAAGAACAGCTGATATGACTAATATTTCAATGGGAGGATATTGTAAAAGAGATAAAAGGCCCTATTTGTCACCTCTCTTCACAATTCTTCATTCACAGACACTGAGGCAGGAAGGACGGGTATCTGAGACAAAATTTTAAGAGCCTGTGTGTGACATTTCAAACTTTTTTGGAGCCAATTTTGTATAGGGATGGAAAAATTGAGAGGGACCATGTTTACTAGCAATAAGAGGAACAAACTGAACCAGGGAGATGGGAGTGAACTGAACAACTTTAATATGCTTAAAAATACAGTGAGGGGAATCTTAGGGGAATGAATTAAAATTTCCCATGATTTCCTTGATTAAAAGTAAATGATCACACAAATAATAAAGGATAGAAAATGCAACTGTTTCCCTCAAACTCGTTAATATATTACTAATCATTAATTTCCTTTTTAATAATGTTTGGACTGTGGACTGCCAGTGTGCATCCTAAACAGTTTACAGAAAACAGATGTCCTAAGTCCTGTAAATTACTTGTCTGAGACCCATCGTTCCATACAATACAAAAACTAAACTTATTTATTGTAATAAAATAAAATAAAAAAATAAAATATGCTATTAGTCATGCAATATATTCTTGGCGAATACCCTCTTTTATCTTCTTATAGAAAGTCCAACTAATGAAAGCTGTGGTGTAGTGTACTGCACTGTATGCTGAGACTTCATTTTCAAGCAGGCCTCTATGCGTTCTGAACCAATCAGTCATCCTGACAGCTGACCAGAAGGCTCTTGCCCATGTGTCAATCAACAGACGAGAGAGTGGCGTCACCATAAGACTCTTCAGCAAGCTAATATACAGATATATTTTACTTGTTCTGTTGTCACTTGATATCTTTGTCATCTAGTTTTGCACTTACAATTTGTTAATGTACTCTGTATATCAGTGATACGGTGATATGATCACAAGTTACTATAACCTCAGCAAACTCTCTGCTGCATCATTAATATTTTCATTATGAGTGGCTGCAGGTGAAGATCATACATTATGGGGATCGATAACACTTAAGCATCATTACATCAAGTACGATCGCTACTGATTACATACCCTCAGATGTAGTTGAGAATATACAATGGTATGAATCTTAATGAGATATTTTTAGTTTTAGATCAATAGTACTTAATATGATGTTCTGTGTTTCAACTTAACTAACCATAAGTTTAATCTGAGGCATGGATTTGATTTGCATCATATATATTGTGACGGGAGGAGCAAACGACAGACACAGTGGGTGTGGCGTCAGGCCTCGGAGAGGCTTTTATTCAACAGAAATAATCAAAATAGTGTCCAAAGGGAGAAAAGTGTCCAAAATAAACAGGGGGGGGTCTAGTGTCCTCGTCGTGCTTCGAGGTTCGAGGTTCGTGAAGGAGGGGCAGTGTTCGATGAGGAAGGGTCCAGGGAAGGGGCGGAGTCCGGTGGCCGCACGAGCTCCCCTCTCCGGTCCGGGGCGCGAGGGGCGGCGGCTTCCTGCAGCGGCTTCGCCCTCCTGTGGCCCACGGCACATCTGGGGGATTCCACGGTCCGGCATCCAGGCCCGTCAGCCGTCACGGGTGCGGCATCGTCCGGACTCGCGGGTCCAACGGCTCGCGTCTCTGGCGGCGGTGGGAAGCCCTCGACGCTCCCTTCCTGGACCCACGAGGACACCAGCGTGCATACGGGGAAGACGGATCTGCCTCTGAAGAAAGGCGCACTCGGCGGCTAGCGGCGGCGGTGATGAGGCCCTATTCGGTGCGGTGTATATCACACGCCGCCAGACCGGACTAGTTTCAGCGCCCCTCCTCTCACACGCCCTTCCCGTCGGGAGCCTGGTGAAGGGCGGCGAATAAGGGACAGGGTGGTGATGATATTAAAGGGGGGAGGCAGCCGACTCGTCACACATATATACATACATATATATATATATATATATATATATATATATATATATATATATATATATATTGTGGCGGGAGGAGCAAAACGACAGACACAGTGGGTGTGGCGTCAGGCCTCGGAGAGGCTTTTATTAACAGAAATAATCAAAATAAAGTGTCCAAGGGGAAAAATGTGGCCAAATTAACAGGGAATCTGGTGTCCTCGCTGTGCTCGGGGATTTGTGACGGAAGGGCAGTGTTCAATGAGGAAGGGTCCAGGGAAGGGGCGGAGTCGGTGGCCTGCGCTCCCTCTTCTGCGTCCAGAGGCGCAGAGGCGGCGGCTTCTCTAGCGGCTCGGCTCTCACGGGGCCCGGCTCTTAAAGGGGATCCCACGGCCCGGCCTCCTGGCCGGTCCACCGGTGCGGGTAACGGCAGCATCCGGACTCGGCGGGTCCAACGGCTCACGTCACTGGCGGCTGGAATCCCTCTACGCTCCCTTCCTGGACCCACGAGGACACCAGCGTGCATGCACGGGGGAAGAGACCGGTCTCCCGAGGAGAGGCGCTCCCGGCTTATAACAGCGGCGGTGATGAGGCTCCACTCACATCAGGTGCTCATCTGCGCATGGACAGGCTGATTTCCGCGCCTCTCCTCTCTCACACCGCCCCTCCAGTGGGGAAGGCCTGGTGAAAGGAGCGGCGAATAAAGGGCAGGTGGTGATGACATGAAAGGGGGGAGGCAGCCAACTCGTCACAATATATATTACAAGAAGCATTGCATGATTCTTTCTTAGACTATTTGCATTTTTTTGCATTCTATTTGGACATTCTAATTAACCATATGAAATTATGGGCTCCATTTTATAAAACACTGCATTCGAATTAATTCCACTGATGGCCCTCAAACTCAGCTAATGTAAAACAACAAACACCACAATGCTTCACTCCATTGTTTGCTAATTTCAACTTGAGAACAATACATCTCTGTATAATTATTATAATGTGAAATCAGATAACAAATGCACAGTTTTAATATACAGTCACTTAATGAAATACATTAGTGCTCAGGTTCTGTTTGGGTGGAATGCTGCAGAGTTCATCCATACGTATTGCAAATACTGAAATTTACACCACTGGCTTATTTACATATTCTTGCACAGTATATCATAAGCCATGCTACAGGTTTCTAAAACGCACTTCGGCAAATAGATCAATACTCTATATAAAACTAATAGGAATGAATGAGGCCCTTTAGACACACAGAGTTCTAAATTGTCTGCTAACTGTTGCGATACAAAACTGATGTAATGTGTTCATTTTAAATCAGGTTGTTCATTGACCTTATTATTAGCTAGCGTCAATGTGAGAACACACTATTCCCTCCACTGACTCACAGCTTAACTGCGCTACCCCTTGTCACTATCGGTTATGTATGTCATTCTCTTCCATTGTCAAACTGTTAGCAAACATAAACATGCAAGACATATGTTACATTTCCCTGCTGATCACATCTGATGGCTAGTCTATAGCAGCTACCATGTCTATTATAAATTGCCAAAGAGCTAGTCAGAAAAAAAATACAGCACCGAATGAGAGTAGCTAGCAGATTATGAAGCAGAATTTTGCTGCTGCAGTTCTGTGTCAGTCTGATGATATTACATGATGTAAGATTAACGAGACCAGTCCAGTTTCATAAAAATTATTAAACGCATTTCAACTATCAAATTTTTTTGATATTGGGTCAGTTGTGTTCAGCATGCAAAGATGATAATTGTGAATTAGGGCAGAACTATGCTGCACAAAAATTTTGACAAAATATTCAGTATCTTGATAATTATGTTTTCCACACATTTTTAACGAATTATCATTTATATGCACCAATATATCAAAACATAAAACCAGCAATGCTTATTTACATATTACCTTTTTTAGCATTTTTATCAAAAAGGAAACACTGAATCAGTTATAAATCAATTCACTGAAATGACAGTTTGAGCTGATCCTGTACATGGAAATTAACCAAACTAACCAACCCTAAAGCAGTTTTGGCTAAATGATTTTAAATGCAAGAGGCTTTTAAAACATCTTAATTGCTACTACTCTAATTATGATATGGTCTTTAGGAAACTTAATGGCCAAAAAAGTGCATTAAAATCACAATATTCAAGATCACCAGAAAAATCAATATATCGACATGCCCTGTTGTAAAATGTATAACCATGTAAGAGCATTAAGACATGTAAGAGGTTAATTGTCTAAACACTATATATTGTTTTAAAGACCAGGGATAATGAACAATCAGACCGCATACAGTACTGCTGATGTTACCCAATGTTTAGTTCTTAATGACTTAGCATCTTTAAAACAAGATCAAGGAGGAGGTCTTAACTAGATTATCCTCGAGATGAAGGATTTAGAGTAGTCACAGTAGGATGTCCACGGCTTGTTTACATATCTATTCCATTAGTGTACAACCATTATAAGCCTCATAGACATGAACACCTGCAATGAAGATACTGCAGTACCTACTGTAGATATCTTTGCTATGGAATGAAACAAACAAAAAAAATCTCTGATAAGTTAAGATAATGTAAAGTTTAGTTGTGGTTGATTCATACTGGTTAAGCAAAGTATGCCAGATCACTATAGTCTGCCGGATCCTCCACAACAAAGTACTCCGAACCAGGACTTGGCAGTATGCAAATTGTACTGAGCACTGATTTTTGTATGTGTTTGTGCTGTTACATGAGTTGCATAATTCTTTTAGTAAATCTGCCACTAAGGCAATGCATATAGCATTTACAGAAAGAGAACAAATGTAGGTGTTACTGGGGGAGGATGGTCATGCATCTTTCATAGTCATGTACATTTAAACAGCAATACCTTTAGAAACCAACCGCCCTGATCTCCATACTACACTACCACACTAGTTCAACCATTAGCTCTCTCCCAAAACCTAATGATAGGTACACTAACGAAACCTGTTCCAAAAGAAGTAAAAACAGCAGATAAAGAGAGCTGAATACGGATTAGGAATATAAATGATTTAATACTAAAAAAAATATCCACAAAAAGGCACATCGACAGTTGAGTATCCTGTAGAGTGCTCTAAATCAGTCAGTCTAAATCAGAGGTTACAGGCAGGATGTTAACATAGAATACATGTAGGTTTTATACAGTGAACAAACGCAAAACTCAAAACAAAACCAAAAAAACAAACAACAAACCAAACGAAAAAAGCAAGCAAAAGAAACACAAAACCATACCAAACAAAACTGAACAAGACAGGACAAAACCAAACAAGACAAAACAAAAACAAGACAAGACTAAATAAAACATCAAAACAAAAAAATGTTTTAAACATTATTTTATATAAATAACTTTAATACAATTGATTGTTTTTAATAAAAAGAAAATCATTCCAATGTAGTCTTTTGAAATTGAGATTCAATTGATTTCACCCAGTAGTTCTTATTTGGTGCAACAAAAACCACAAAGTGATCTGAAGATTTCAATAAAACCCTGCTATCATAATGTTGGAGTAGGATCTGAACTGCACAAACATGAAGGCGCACTCAGAATCTCTGCTGTGGTGGAGCACTCAGGCTTTGATCTGAGTATAGAGGACAGGAGACTGCTGATCCATTTCCTCTTTCCGTGTGACCCATTTTCCTGCGACTCATGCTACAGTGAGATTGCCTCGCAACCCCTGGACCCTACAAACACTCCTTCCTGCGGACACAAGTGATTGGATCTAATTATTTCCTAATTCTTTTTAGCTCCATGTTTATGATTCAAATTTATACACCCACACAGATGGACGAGCCACGAACCCCGGCTTAGGTTGTGTATTCCGACTCGGAATCAGGGCTTCGAGCTCTCGCGATCCAGCAGTAATTAAATCCAGCGCCTTGACAAGCAAGAGGCCGCGGCGAGACAGACATAATTGCAGCCTCTGAGATATTCATGTGCAAACTGCTTTGTATACTGTGACAGCTTAGCAGGTTCAGCCAACACAAACTTGAGTCTAATTAATTTGAATCAGTAATTTGCATAACTAAATCAATTCTCATAATCACGAGGCGTTTCACCCTCAGCAATAAACATCTGTGTCCTTTGTGGTTTATTACATTCACCATGAAAAACATAGCTGAGCTTTATGTGTGCACGTGTATGTTGAGGCATCTTTTGCAAACGCTCTCTCTAATAAATATTTTACATTTGCACTTTTATTCAAAAATATTTGACTCCATATTTTATGCTAATGTTCCCCAGGGTTTGCCAACATGAGAAGTTCGCAAAGGAAATGAAGCAGTCATGCCTGTAAGCGGCGTGTTCTGCAGAGTTGCAGAATTACAACGGATGTAAATTCCTGTCTAGGAGCGACTTGGCATGGCGTTCGCAGTTCATGAAATATAAACCGCTAGCAACAAGGGTACAGAAACGGTTTAGTATGCGAGTGCAAACATTTGCAACAAACAGTGAAAAGAGCTGAAACATTCAGGTACAAAGCCAACATGGAAGTCACATGTGTGAGAAACGAAAGCTAGGGGGCCGAATATGTAATAGGACACCCCCAACAGTGTGTTCCCACAGATCACTACAGATGTCATCCTGTGGCTCCATGTTTCTCGTTCCACCGTGTTCCCAGTATAATTATACTGATTCAGTACTGCTAGAGGAGCATTCTCTCCCTGTGGCAGCAGAACTCCCCAGCTGGTCATACATGCATCTTGCATGTTGAACAGTTTCAATCTCCTTCTCCCGCTGGCCAGATTACAGGAAAAATGACATCACTGATCCCTGAACTCAAACGAACAGAATATTATATCTAACTGACACTGCCATCACCTCTTATTACATGGCTCCACTGAGCAATCAGATATTTTAAACGGCGGCCGCTATGATTTTCTTCTGCGGAACAGATATTTTGTAGAACACTGAGGTTCAAACAACATGGGGCCTCACTGTCTTTCTTTATATGCAAAACAAAACAAAACAAAAAACAAAACAAAAAATGGAAAAAACTAAAACAAAAGCAAAGCAAAACAACAAAATATTTTTTACTGATCCCCCCCCCCCCCCCCCAAATTAAATGTTGCCATTTGCTCACTCTTGTGTTGTGCATGTGTCACATTTATATAGCGCTTTTCTGGGTACTCAAAGCACTTTTACATAGAAAGGGGGAATCTCCTCAACCACCATCAATGTGCAGCATCCACCTGGATGATGCGACGGCAGTCATATTGAGCCAGAACGCCCACCACACACCAGCTTATTGGTGGAGAGGAGACAGAGTGATGAAGCCAATCAGTGTATGGGGATGATTAAGAGGCCATGATGGTCAGAGGCCAATGGGCAAATTTGGCCAGGATGCCGCGGTAACACCCTACTCTTTTTTGAAGTACATCCTGGGATTTTTAATGACCACAGAGAGTCAGGACCTCGGTTTAACGTCTCATCCGAAGGACGGGACGTACAGAAATTTAATTGTGCAGTACTAATACTTGACTTTTACATTTTTTAAGGATTTCCTTAAGATTTTCTTTTACTCACAAACCCTTGGGAAACCCTGGCCTGTTTTAACTCAAATCAATTTTCCATGCCCATGTATTTAGCTATATAAATATTTGAATAATGTACAGTCATCCCAATGCTAATTGCAAAACAAACCCCAACAGGGAGATCAAAACACCCCACGCTTTGCACTAAGGTCTTGATCACTCCTGAGTAATGACCGGCTGACTCTACATTACCATTACTATCAGTAACAGATTTACAGAAGTTCCGCTCAAGAACAAGTCATTTGAGAAAAAAAGAAAAAGAAAAGAAAAACAAGAAATCTGGTGTTCATTTACATTTATTTATCACGGTGAGTCTCTTTTGGTGTGTACCGTATGCGTATGATCTGCACGAGAGTCGTGTTGTCCCTAAGTTCAAACATCGGCCTGTTTAAGCTGACTGATAGCCGAAGTGAAGCCATCGGTTTATACAGAGAATGTATCTCACACTGTCAACTGCCCAAGCTAATGAAATCGCAATGACAAGGCTGACTCAGTGAGTAATCTAATATGATATTCATGTAACTGAATAAAATCTGTGTGCAGACCGTATCTGTCATTGTTTGTCTCCGGGCGGGATTCGGTCTCGTTTTACCAACGCTGACAAAGGAAGGTGACACATAGCGAGACAATGTACTACACTATGTTCTACAGCACATCTATGCTATGCTAAACGGCATGTGGCCTGATTCGTTTCGGTAATTAGTCCCATCTCATATCTACTGCGCCCTAAAGCTAATGATGCTGGGAGAAAATATTTCCATGTGGCATCTTTTCATATTCATGTCTCAAATTCTCCACTTTGCTGATTGGAGACTTCAATAAGGGACACGATACTGTCATCTTCCTCCCTTGTCAGAGCGATTAAATTCATTAAAAGCTCTTCAAGTAATTGCGGCTCATCTACAGCAGAGCAAATATTCAATTAATACAGACAATTTAATAACTGTGATTCCCTCAGTCCAAAGCACATAACCTTGATGCATGTCTGCGCTTGATTAATTGGTTTTCTATTCTGAGGTCATTTTAATTTCCTTTAACTATTCATTAGTCCATTTATCATGCTGTGGAGAGACTGGCAATGTAAACTCCACTCTGACAGAAACTCAAACACACTCAAGGACTACAGTCCAGTACAACTGAAACCAAAATATCCCTGTGGAAAAAAATGATTTGTCTAACATGTTGCAGGAAATCAGAGGACAGGGGCTATCTGAAACGATCTCTAAAAAAAAGATCTAAACTTCTCAACCCATGCAGTCAAGCAAAAATCTAGTAAATGGCTTTAAATGTGCCACTAAAATCAGCAATTAACCTTTTTTTTAGTTTAGGACAAACCCCTTCCATGAAATTGTTTCAGTGTGAATTGCTATTCTTTTAAATTACAAATAATGAATGCAACAAATTATTTCACAAGACTTGGCATGTCAAGAGTGCTTTGGCCAAATTACCATGCAGTGGATTATTATCCTTCCTTTCTCTAGTCACTGACTGATCTGTATGAGTATGAAGCTCTGCCTCTAGTGCTGCCACATGCACGACCTCAGTTACCCACTGCTGATGCATTTGAAGAGAGGATTTATTAATATGCAAAACATGCCATCCTCTCTCTATTGACAAACAAATGATGGCACTTTTATGTGGTTAGTTGATGCATAATGTGCGCATGGATTTTTTTACAAACAAAATTTATATAAATATCGGCATGTTTAATTCAAAGTGTGTAGCTGTAAATGCCTGTGAAATTTACTAGCAATTTCTGTGTGAAAACGGTTTCTTGTTTCTTCCAATGTATCTATAACTAGTTCATTTTAAACCGTCCTGTAGTGTGACAAATCATCTCGAATGATATGAGGTCAAAGCTGCATGCATAATAATAATAAAAATGCTGTTGGAGTTTAGCATGACATGTGGCAGGATATCAGCTACTGTAAAAACAGCAGTGGAAAAACAGTAATTCAAACTAAGCACCATAAATTTATTTTCCTAACCGTTCTGAATCTAGCATAACCACTGACCTAGATGCATTTTTTTTTTCCACTGAAGTAGCATTTTCACAGTTGATCATAGCACTTTGACACTAGAAACAATGTTTAGGTTTCCCAGACAGCTCACCGCACTGATACTGCAGCCATGCAGACATCACATAAGACATGGTTTACCTTTCGTCCGCCAGTGTTGAGCCTCAGAGGTGTCAAGAAGGGATCAAATATCATATGGCTCGTCTCAATGTTGACTGGAGACTGTCTCTTCCCCACAGAACACAGATTCCATGCAGAATTTACAAGCCCCCAGAACGATGGCACTGCAATGGGAGAAAGTATACAATGATGATTTGCAGAATATTTTTCAAACAATCATAATCATTTGTTTATAATAAGCAGTCTTATACTGAATCTATAATAAATAAATGAATAAATAAATAAGAGCCAGAAGTGGATGTAACATTAGAAAACATAAGATAATATGTAAATATTTCCAAAATATCTTTTTTTGTAGTTTTTTTAAATGTGTAATGATGGTAACGTCATTTCTTGTGATGACTACTCAAAACTGGAGCAGTAGGGGAGCGCAGGGAACAACCTAACACTTTTTGAATTTCTGAGTTTGTGTAAATCCACATGGGGTTCAGAGTATAATTTTTTATACACATTAATTTAAAAAAGTATAGTAATAGTAAGAGCCAAAATGCTTTACATTTCTTGAAATTGTAATTTCTGAACATTAACCCATTAAAACCTGATCACACATCTGTGTGCATTTACCTTTAAGACGTTTAAGGCGTTTTAGGCCTAAATGGGTTAAACAAAAATCTTTATTCACCTGTTTCTTGTGGTTTCACAAAATCCATAAAAGTAGCCTAAATAGTATAAATTACATTGCTATTAACGTCATAGAATAGCATAGTTCTAATAATAGCGGGGCACATTGTAACGCAGTGTTACACACACACACACACATATACACAGTGGTATCCCCATGTCTTCTGCTTTAAATACATAAAACGTTCCTTACAGCTAAAAGAAATAGCACCATATAAAAATGAAGATGATTAAGGGATATTAATATAGGTATTAAAGAAATGATATTACTTCGAGGTATACTCTTATTTCAGATAGAGTGTGTTAATATAATTACCAGCAATCACTGTTACAACTGTAACACTCTGACTTCTATTAATTTCAATTTTATGATCTA
>JAFVLL020038453.1:0-16703 GCA_021397915.2 Tor tambroides | reverse complement strand
AAAATTGTTTGTATGCATTCAAATTATTAGACATGCTAAAACACAGAATTTGGTAACAATAAAACATAAGGTGAGAAAAAAAATAAAACATTTCACACGGCCCTAAACATGATGTAATTTTTGTTACACTTTTAATAAATTAATGTTAAATTGTATAAGTTTCATGATTTTAATTAATTAGACATGATTTTTGATTAATAAAACTTAATTTGACCATTAAAAAGGAGTCCAGAAAAATTAAAACGGAAAAAACAGAATTTAGAAAAAAATAAAACGGAATTTGGGAAAAAATAAAACGGATTTCATAGGGCCCTGATAGTTCCATATTCAACATTTCCCTCTTGTGGTCAGCATTAATTTTGCATGGCCTGACTTCAGTTCCTATGTTGGAATTGTTCAATCTGAAAGACAAACAGGGTTAAAGTAAAACAAAAAGCCAAAAAGGACATCAGCTAAGTACAAATGACACAAAGACCATTTTTGCAAACTTTTCAAATTTTATCTGGTGGGTTCTTGTACGTTTGTTGGTCAAAGGTTTGGTCAAAGCCAGGAGCAAAGGCTAACATGGGTTTCCAGTTTCAAAATCTGTCTTAATTATCTTTACATATATACAATCATTCATACACTACAATACCACAAAGCAGCCTAAAATATTGATTGTACATAAATATGTTAATATTTATAACCATTTCATTCTGCTATGCTCTAAAACTAGGCCTACTAATGGAATACACATTTCAATGCCAAACACTTCTGTTAACAGAAATTAAAATAATAACAATAATAATAATCCCAGAACAATAACAACAACAAAAAAAACTTAATGGATGCACTTAATCTAAAAGAAACAGACATCTACTGGGAAAAAATAGATCCAGAATTAGTGTTCAGGAGGTGTAAATTTAAAATACCACTGGTCTGGTACAAATGTCCATCACTTCATGAATCAGTTAAGTCTCTGGGGTTAAGATGGAACCCTTTTCTCCAGCTCTCAAAATGAAGAAAGAAAAAAAAAACAAAAAAAAACAAAAAAAAACACACACACTACCATCTCTGCAGCCTGACAAATGTGCCAGGACATAAAAAACAAAGTACTTGATTTAAACAAGTCTCTCTTCTGGGGTTACCATGTGGTCCTTAAAAACAAAATCAATTTAACTGAAATGCAATTTAAAAAAAAAAAAAAAAAAGACATTGTATGGTCTTCAATAGCTGACATTCAACTAAATTTCAAGCATCCTTTAACATTCACAAGAAACCTTTCTGTTTTTTTTTTTATTTTCTAGAAACATTTTCCTGCACTACTACCCATGTAGTGTTTTACTAATACATTGAACAGGATTGAATCACAATGCATGGAAATGTACAACTCTTGTCATCAGACCTGCCATGCAGAAAAACACAAGGGAGAGCCAATATAGGCATACATGAAAATACACTTTCTAGAAACATCTTCAATATTGCTTCATGTCAAGCTTAGAAAGATTTAGTGCAATGTTCAAAAGTACTGAACATTAGATCATAGTCGTTATTTCAGTCTTCTGTAATGAAATAAAAAAATAAAACTAGACTGACATAACTATAATCTGACAGTCTGCGCTTTAACCCCATTATCACTGCATCAAGTTAGTTTTAACCAGAAACAACATTTCTAAGTGTATTTTGAGCATGTTGAAAAAAAGGCTTATCAGTGAGCATTATGTAGATATTTTTGGTGAAAAATTATGAATACCCAGTAAGACTCATCTGATTGTACCATCACAAATAAAAATGCATACAAAAAATATATTTTGAAACATTTATATTGTTAAATTGTTATTACAAAATCTGTTTGATTTTGTACTATATTTTTGTGAAAATTGTGAGGGTTAATGGAATAACACATTAGCGCTACTATGGCACAGAAAGAAAAAATGTTACTGTGATATTAATGGGTATATAAATCTTTGATTGGGGAAAACTGCCTTTTTTAACCAAGGCAGATAAAGGCATTAATCACAGGGTGCATCAAAACCAATTTGAATGCACAATGAGAGAATATTAGGGCTTTGCTGATGTTAACAGAACACAGGTCAGTACATAAACTCTAGTGCACATTTTGGTAGATAAAGAGGCAGATAATGGTGGGCCTCAATAACTGGCCCATGTTAAAGCAATCATATACAACTCATACATACACTTCCTTGATTAACTTATGGTTATTAACTTAAAAATGAACATAATAAACCTTCAAACATTCTAAATCATTATGTGTTGGTACATAATACGTCAATAAACTATCACTGTTAAAATAAAACAAACTGAAGGAGAAAAAAAAAAAAACTCCCTTAGAGAAAACAATAATGCTTCATGAATTCAAACTGTAACTTAACAATATTGAGTAAAGACAGTGATTTTTAGATTCATCTTCCAGAACTTTGTTAAAATGTGCAGGAAACTGTGCACCCACATCTAATGAAATTCAGTCCATGACATATTTGAGTATTATTAATTTTAGGTTAAATAACTTAAAATGAGTGTAATTCATTTTAAGATATTAAATGTAGTATTTCACGTATTCAAAGTATTTTAAAGAGAGACAACTGGACAAGGATCGACTCAACAGTACTCTCATGGCTTAGTAAACATACAAATGTGAATAAGGATGCAATACCAATATCAGATAAAACTGTATCTGAATTTTAGCAAAATAAATGTACTTTTTGTTAGAACCACCAACACTGAACACTGAAATCTCTGTGATGGGAATAATCTGCATCCCCCATAAGCTACAAGACCAAATCTACAATACAGAAAAAAAAGATAGTAGTAGCAAAATAAAATGCTTTTCACAGAAAAAAACAAAAGGAAAAAGTTCCTAAAGATGTGGTCACTGGCAGAGAAAGAGAGTGTAAGACTGAGAATAGCCTGGGAAAAAAAAACAGCTGTTCTGACTGATATATCAGAAGGATTGTTTCAGTTGGTTTAATGATATTTATAGGGATGAAGCTGAAATTGATACCTTTGACATTTGATTGGAGCCTTTAGGACCAGTTACATACTAGAGGTGACTATTCAGACACTTGAAAACCGTCTCAGAGCAAGAACAGGTTGAGGAGGAGGAGAAGAATCAAGGAAGAGAAGTATAGAGAGAGTTAGTGTGAAGGAGGCTTTGTCGTAGCCCCTGTCTCTGCTATCATCTCAGAACGCTGGTCTCTCGTGGTCCTACTGTGTTGCTCTGTGTGGCTAAAGACATGTAACAGGAAACCGGGGTAAACGAGCACTTTCACTGTTCCTCCAGCCAAGAAGGTTTGTCGGCCCCTGGTGGTTTGAGTTTAATGTTGAACTGCTTGAGGGTCTGTTCCAGCTGTTGCTGGTTTCCAGCAAAGTAGGCAGAGATGGCATTATGGAACAGCAGAAGTTGCTTGTGCATCACTTTGACCTGTGAGAGAGATACACAAACCATGTCAGATGACAAGATACTACAAGGGCTACTTCAGTGATTTCAAGAGGAAGTTATGTGGGTGGTCGGACACCTTGTTTTCTTCCAGGAACTTGAGTTTGATGCTGACATCACTGCGGAGACGTTCATATTTGTCCTTGTGGATCTGGTACTGCTGCTGAGCAGCCTCGATACGAGCCATAGTAACAGCGTCCCGCGGGCCCATGTTCAACTCTTCCAGATCTGCTCTGTATGCATCAAACTCTAGTCTATAGGAGATCAGAGAAACACCAATAAAAAAACCAACACATTAAATACATTTTTTTATACAATGTGATGCCCAAAGTTGAAAGTTATTTATGATGAAATCTGACATTTAAGGTAGCTAGTATTGCATCAGATAAAAGCACAAAGCTTCAAAGGTTTCTCAAAGATCTCAGCATGTACTACACAAAATAAATAGCTGTGATAAGAGTATATGCTACTCCTTTTTCTCTTTTCAATCTAAAGCCTGAGTAAGCGAGCCAGTCATTGTCAATGCCTGTTGGTGCCTCACTCATCGAGTTCATTCAATACCATCTCGTCTGCACGTGCTGCAATATTCGATACTAAACCAGACAACTGTAACGTATAATGACCCTATCAAACGTCCAATAGCATCACAGGCTAATTAACCTAAAACATAATTCAAGTGCTTGAACTTCCAGCCCTGACAGAAAGTAGGGCCCAGTGCCTCTTCATATTGCAGAGAAGTGGAACACTTCAAGCACCTTGGGAAAAAAACAAAACAAATGAAGGCTATAATACTAAAGGCTACAGAGTTGGAGTACCTCTTACCTGGCATTCTCATACATCTTGATAGTCATCAATGTGTCTTCCATTGTTTTGTTCACCAGTGTGTTGATGCTGGACACAAAGTAGTTGATGGCACCGAGCAGAGTCTCTCCATTCTTGCACAACAACTTCTGTGTTTCTGCATTGTATCCAAACTCATCCTGTGCATGAACAATACCACAAACCTAAACTTTAAATTGAAATATAAAGCTGAAATCAAAATATAAACATTAGATGAAAAAAGTCAGAAATATTGCCTTGGCAGTTAACCAAAATAAAACAAGTTGAAGTACTAAAATGATTAAAACTGAAATAAATTTAAACAATAATTAAAAGGAAAAGGAAAACAGAAAATATTAAAAGGATAGTTCACGCAAAAATGGAAAAATTCTGTCATTAATTACTCACCCTCATGTCGTTCCAAACTTGTAAGACCTTCGTTCATCTTTGAAACACAAATTAAGATATTTTTGATCAAATCCAAGAGCTTTCTGACCCTCCATAGACAGCAAGGGTACTACCACAATCAAGGCAAAGAAACGTAGTAAGGACATAGTTAAAATAATCCATGTGACATCAGTGGTTCAACCTTAATTTTACAAAGCTACGAGAATACTCTTTGTGTGCAAAGAAAACAGAAATCACATCAGAAAGCTCTTGGATTTCGTCACAAAATATCTTCATTTGTGTTCGAAGATGAACAAAGGTCTTATGGGTTTGGAACAACATAAGGGTGAGTAATTAATGACAGAATTTTCATTTTTGGGTGAACTATTCCTTTAAAATAAAAGCCTATTCAAAATATTACTACAGTATATAAATAATACTAAAATAACACACAGTTCTACTGATACTGACAGCAATCAGCTTTCATGTTTAAGTATTTTTATACAATCCATCCAGCAATGTTAGAGACATTCTTGACTGGCGTGGTGTATAAATAGCAAAACACAAATGCTAAAGAAAACCCAAAACAATTGTGGCCTTTTAGCACTTGGTGACAGTCTAACACTAGTTTAACACTGTTTAACACTGACAGTCTGAATTATACATTCAGCAACGGCATGAAATGCATGAGTATGCTTACAGCAGTCAACATAATTATACATGGCAATCACAACAAATGTCATAAATCTTAAGATGGCCATGCCGCCTCACCCGAAGTTCTGGAGACTTCTGACTGAGGTCGGCAAAAGTGTCTCCGAGGGCGTGCTGCGTCTGCACCATGCTGTAAAAGTGGTTGGTAAGCGCTCGCGCTAAATGCAGCACATTCTCATACTTCCTTTTGGTTTCCCGCAGAACCTCGATCTGAGCCTCCAGCTCCAAATCCACAGTACGTGAGCCACGGCCAAACCTCTCAGAGATCATCTGTTTGGTGCACTAGGGGAGAGAGATGGATAACAAATACAAATGGCTTTAGAATAGGAGTGGTTCACAGCACATGACATCTAATTAGAAAACACAAACAGTTAATTGACAAACCTTGTATGTGTTCAGGCCCCATTTCTTCATAATGTCAAATTTCTCCACAGCAACGCCTCTTGTAGCCTCTTCTGCTGTCATGGAGGAATTGCTACTGGCGTGATGCATGTTGGACCCTGATACACAGAAAATGCTTACAGTAAGTTTCGAATTGCACACATATACATTGTACAACCGTCTATACTTTTACATTATTTACACATCATTTGCATATTGTTGGTATAATTGCATCAAAGAGACAGACAGTTCTGAAAGTGTATCAGCTGTATGTGAAACTGATGAGATGAAAGTGAATAAATGAAAGTGTTTTACTGAGCAGGGGGAATGTGTTGCCAAAGAGCCCTTCAGTGATCCAGCGCTCTTTGGAATACCTGGGATACAGGGGATGTCTTCTGATTGGTGGGCTATTCGGCAGGCAGCGATCTGGTTTGGGGCAATGCTAACACCCCTAGACTTCATTCGCAGGTCTGGAGGTGCTCGTGGCCAGGGGTTGCAGGGGATGTTGGGGGTATATGATGGGGAACAGGGAGTAGGTGGTGGATATGTAAGAAGTTTTAAAATTATTTAGGCAATTGGGAAAATGATTGTTTTTTAGTTTTTGTTTTTACAATGGAATGGGTTGTACCATATGAGTGAAGTGTGTAATGCCAGTGCATATGTGTGTGAATGTGAAGGAAGAGCAGGAGGATTGAGGGAGGGGAAAGGGAAAAAAGGAGAGAGAGGTGATAATGTAATGAGATGAAGTGAAAACACACAACTGATATTTTGTTAAATCTGCTGCCTCATGACAAACAGATAGAGACAATTTACAGTTCACTTAACATCACATGACTGTTATTTTAAACCCCAATATGTCTGATCATTTATATTTAACTACAAATATTCATTTACACAGAAAGAGAGTGTGACTTGAAGTATCATACAGTAACTTGTCTGAAAAATAAAAAGGATTTACCAAACATATTTTACACCCAGCCATTTTGCAGCAGATTTTTTAAACATTTCCTCTGCAAAGTCAGCAAGATGAAAGCTTAAACTGATTTCCGAAGCAAAATGACAAAAGGTTCCTCATTACAAAATTCCTGCTAGTGAAAAAAGCAACCTTATCCCTGCAAGAAAGAAGAGAATGAGAAAATGGCCCAGTCCAATCTGCTAAGAGAGAAAAGAAAAGCCAAGCAATTAAATTTATTCCTGTAGTACAGCATCCCATACCCTGGCAAAGACAAAAACAGTTTTGAAAAAGACTATAATTCAAGGCACCATGGGAAGGTGGAAAACAAGAAAGAAGAGAGATGTGTTACGAATGAGGCATGAATGACCTTGCCCTTCATTTGGAATGCGTCTGTTGCCCAAAAAGTCAGTGTTAAGACGGACTGCAGGGCCTGAGAAAGGGTAAAAGAGACAGAAGGTCCTCAGTGAATCAGAAGTGAATAGACTTAAGGGGCCAGGATGGTCACCTTACAATCACATATCCTGTCTGGACAAAAAGTCATTTTGTTAGCCACATGTAACTGAATTAAAATAAAACCAAAAGCAGTCAGTTTGGGCTGGGTTACTTTGCATTAGTAGTTAGTCTCATTTTTCATTGCAGAGGAAATTCATTAAAAAAAAAAATTTTTTTTTAAAAAGCTGAAGCTTGTGTCTCTCCGAATCTGTGGCCTTTTTCACTCTGGTTAATGTCAAACTTTAAAGCCATTAAGCATGAATACCTGTACACATAGTGACCAATGCCTCTGGAGGCCCTGAATCTCATTTGGATTGTACCATAGGAAAGAAACGAGAGGAAAACCCATAGTGGAAATTATGCAAACCATATTGTACAATTAAAAGTGCATCTCCAAAAAAAAATATGCATGCATTTGCTCTAGAAAGACAAATGTCATCAAAGTCATTCCAAACATGGTAAATATCACTAAAAGCAAAACTCCAACTTTTGATTGGGGTCAAGTGAATCTAAAACTAGCCTATACACAGATTTCTTTGCCCAGTCGATTTTAAAAAATATATTTTTTGCACATTGCAGTAGCAACTGGGTTTTAGAGGAGCATGATTTTACCTTTGATGGAGCTGGTCGGAATGATGCCTTCTGTTGTACCTCCATAACCACCTGATACGATGCTGGTCTCGTTTAGGTTGGGCCCAGACACCATGACCTGCTGTAAGTCCTACAAAAATGTAAAAAAACAAGAGAGGAAGAGATCTTGAGAACGTAATATTATAACCTAGGCATTCTTTTTCATGATATGAGCCAATTCTGTAACTTCTTCAAACACAAACATTTGCAAAACTTGGAAAATGTTAGAAAGGACATCTTAAGGTTAGAATCACACGAGACCCAGAATTATTAAAAACCATGTGTCTGTGAATATTTAATTTCCTCTGAAAACAAACCCTCTGAAAAATCCATGTGTTTCCTTGATGTAGTAAAAGAATTTAACACCAAAGCTTACCAGGCATTTGTAGGACAAAGAAACAGTCTGTTATCTGAAACAATAGTGACTATAAAAACTCAAGTCTCAACAACCCACACCAGCGTGTTACATGATATCTGAGACAATAAACTAAGAAAAAGAGCTCTCACAAATGAACAACAACATCTTTAAACATTATTGCTGACAAAACAGGGGTCTTTAACAGGAGGTCAGCAAATCTGCAATGGTTTGATCAGCTGGTTTTTTTTTTTTTAGATTTTTTTTTAATGTGTTAAATACAATATTAAGTCAATTCTGAGTAAAGTTAAATAAAGTTTAGTTAAATGTATCATTATACATTTAAATGTGGCAGGAACAAAAAGTCAGATTAGATTCTAATGTACAAGTATATGACTATGTCTATCAATAACGATTATTTAAATGGATTTCCAATGCAAGATTCATAAACCATGACCTGAAAAGTCTTTTATATTTGACGTAAAAAGAAAAATAAGATGCAGTGATAGTACTGTATGCAGTTCTCCCTTTAAATAACAAAACAGAATTAATTATTATAAAGGTTAATACACATTTCATTGCACATACAGAGTTAATAGATACTAAAAGGTCGCTACCCATGGGTTAATACCACAGAGAGACAAAACAGGATGTTTTTCAAAACAAACAAATAAAATCTGTATCAATTGGATTTGTATCTGACCTCAAACACTGATTAACAGGGAGTGACAAAGGCCAAAAAATATTGCATGTTATTTGAAAAACATCCTGTCCATTGTGACCAAGTTTTGGGGAGAACTAAAATCATTATCTGCTGGAAAGACGTACACGTACAGGCACACACACACGCACACGCACACGCACACACTCTGCCACCCTTTACAGTGTTCCTTCTCACCCTGAGGCCTGTGGGGCTCCCTACCTTCTCTCTTAAGCTCCACTGAATCTTTGCAGCCTGCACAGACATCGGGGAAGAACATGACAACAAAAAGACAAACAGAAAGATAAACAAGCCAAAAATGAAGCACAATGTAAAACAAAATCAGACTTGAAAACAGTGATGATGAAGTAAACTTTCAAACACAATGGAATCCATATTTTGGGGCTGATTAGCACCTGTTAATTTAATAAAGACAGGCTTCCAGGCTTGACAATACACTATTCTGTATAATTTCAGCCCTAGTTAAGCAATGAATAAACCCTCTTTATTAATCATACGAGTCATAAATTGGGTTGCTAATACATCCCTGTCACTCCAAACATCAGTGAACAAACGTATAATTAAAAAAAAAAAAAAAAACTGATGCCACTCTTTCTCTCTCTGGGTAAAGAAATACAAGAACATTTAGAAAGTCTGTAGTCACATTCTGGCTCAATGCTCCTGATCTATTTACAGACAGTGTAATGTCAAAATACCATCTGCCTTCAGCTGAGCCATTATTACAACTGTGAACATGATCAGCCACAGTCATCCTAGGATGAGCTTTTTAAAATGGACATAACATGAAAATGTTAAGGGGAAAAAATGAAAAACAAACTAAAACAAAGAACCTTTACTTCCTTATAGGAATGATTCATCGTCCTAGCAAATATCACTACTTGACTGTTTGCCTAACACGTCTTCTCCCGGATCCAGTGCCACGGTTTAGTTGTCTTACAGAGGTGTGTCTTGTGACAACATTACTGCTTTACCTTTTCTTTACAATGGTTTCAACAATACAGAGATTTGAACACTGTGCTTGGCTGAATTAGCCTTCTACTTCTTAAAAGCCTAAGACAAGCAAGACACACACTTTACACTGGAGTATCGCCACAAGCCATTTTTATGAAATCAAATGAATGCATATTACAGTTGCTTATTAACGTGCATGACAACCTTATTTTTAAAGTCCTCAAGAAAAAGCTGAACAATTATAAACTGCAATGTTTGCACCACCTGCCAAGTCAAGATCTTTTCTCATAGCTGATACTGTGAAACCTGCAACAAAACTAAACCAACTGGGCAGACAGTTATATTTTTGACTCTATGAAATCCTATCTCTAGCTATGAAAACCACACCACAAACATTCACATTTTGATGCTTTGACACTTCGTTGATACAGCTTCAGCCTTGCAAATATAAAAAAAAAAAAAAAAACCTGAAACAATAGGGTGAGTTCAGGCAAACTGCACCTGAATTTACCTGAATCACCATGTATCGCTCACCTGCTCCAGGCTGTCATCTTCTGCCAGATTTCTAGAGTCCCCATTACTGTTAATAGGAATCTCCATAGTGGCTGCTTTACTCATCATACTGTCCGCCATACTGGAGTGTTACTGAAAGAGAAAGTGAGATAAGAAAAAAGATAAGAAAATAAAACAGAGTGCTTCAATATATTACAAAAGGTTGTTCGTGACATTTCAGAATAATATGTAGAGCTGATAATTAACAATGCAGACCAGACCTCACTTCAGACAACAAACGCTAGATTATTACAGGCTCACAAGGTCAAAGTGAATGGTAAACAAGGCCTGCTGTCATTTTACCTAACACATCATTTTGCGAAAAACATGATAGTGAATAAATGATGACAATGTATTTTTGGGAAAAATATCCCTTTTAATTGTAAAATCTATAAGGCCTTGTATACTCCACATACGTTTGCCGGAAGCTGTAGATGGAAAAGAGTTTACTCAGGAATGTACTGTTGAAACACACTTATCAGATCTGACAGAGCCCAACCCAGTCATTACCATGAAAGGAACTGCCATTGAGTTCAAGGAGTAGGTCTTTCACTTCAAATTAATTAACCCGGTTAAAAACCCCTGCAAGTGTCTAGTTATTTCCATCGATATTTGCTTTGGTTACTCCTTCAGAGCCCATTCCCACACCTGCGGGAGGGGCTTCACAGCAATGAGTGAGCTACTTCTCAAGCAGGCTTTCATTGTTAGCTCTCACAAAGCTCCCAGCCTCCTCAATGGGCAGAGGAAAGTATAGGAATGCTGGGAGCTATGTAACAATCATGTGACTCATGCAAGTTCGTCTAAGCTTCAGCTTTAGACAGGCACTCAGAGAGGGAGTCTCGCTGCTCAGAGGGCCGATCTGAGCGGAGGCATCATAGTCTGCCTTCACAGAAGAGCCATTTAATTCTCCTGAGTGCTAGAGCATGAAATGTAGGCAGGGTAAAAGCTAATGGTTAAGGTCTTATCTGTAAACCACAGGAATGGAAAACTGGCATTAATAAATTTGCACTCAGTGAGCAGTGGTGATGGCGGTGAGCCAGTGCAAGTGCTCCTTTACTATATTGATGGAATGAAGTGGATAGGACCATGCTCATGGGATTTGGGATGATGTGACCTTATTGAAAGCATTAAAATAAATAAGCACCATTTACTTAGCGTAACGAAACTGTGGCAAAGCCCTTATGCCAGAAAGCAATGTTTCAATTTGTGGCTTGCCGTATTAACGTTTGATTTACAAGGTACTTGTGGACATGAATGACATTCTTTCTTACTAATGAATACTTTGCTCGGCGGTCAGTATCATCACCTACAGAAAGATGTAGTGAGAATGATGCTCATGATCCACTGTAGAAATGCTATTATTCTGAAGGACATCTGGGATCAATTTGGATGACATTTTAGCAACCTGTTGTTATATACACTATGAAAACCCTCCAGCATGTTTCTCATCTGATGGAAACATTCATGGATGGCTGGACAGACATTTTTTTACAACTTAAGTGTAATTATGCTGCTCTACATGGCTTCAAAAGATCTACAAAATATTACACAGCCATGATAATACTACAACATGCATCAATGCCTTGTTTGTCTGTGATTTTCCACTGGATCTGCGGAGGCAGCTTGCCATCTAATCAAAGCTGCATCTATGACAACCACTACAGTGAAAGGAAGATGACTTGAGCTAGCTGGCTGAGGTAATGTTGCCTCATTAAGCATCTTCCTAAAATTAAGTCTCAAGGGACCGGAATGGTAACAAGAGGCTGTATAACAAAACAACATATATTCCAAGTTTTGAAAAGTGATGAGGATTTTGATTCATCCCAGTGATTCGAATCTGTTCACTAAAAGGATTCATTCAGATACCAGTCAACAGGTGACAACGAGTGCTTTATGAGCAAGTCATTAGATAATTCACTCTACTATATACATTTTCATCACAAACAACAAAGCAATTGTATTTCTATTTAGTCAACTGTTGGCAATGACTTCTATAACTAAGGCTATGTTGTTGTTAGAAACAACAACAACAATATTAGCCTAGAAGGCGACTCGTTGAGTGAAGAATTCCTTCTGTAAGTCAAACCAGTGGAAAAAAGCCTACTCATTTACAACCAGCATTCGAATGTTACTGGCTTGTGGTATACTCAGTCTTTAAAACATAAATGCAGTTATGAGCCCAAATGAGAAATTTGTTAGTACGTGGAGGTGAACGAAAACGTTCACTTAAGAAGTCTAAACTTGAGTGGTGTCTAAATCCTACGGAGCAGCTACCTGCCTGGGCGAACAGGTGGGACAGGTGAACGGCGACCATTTTCATGCCATTTCACCTACTACGACATCATTCACCTGTACAAATTCGAGAAAAAAATCCTTCAATCCGTTTTTTTCTCTAAATAAAAACACAGGATTTCTACTCTGTTTAAAGACTGACGTTTATAATATCATCGACCTTATGGCTCGTTCAGCCGTGAAACAGTTGCATTTTATTTCCCATAACGAGTCATTGTTATAATGTGTCAGACTGGCTCAAGCATCCAACGAACAAGTGACTGTCCATGTCGCCCAGGGGCCTTTAATTTAAAAAACGTTTTTCATGTATCAAGACAAATATGACACACTTGATCAGCAAGATCGCTAGCTAAAGCCACATTTTATTTTTTATTTTTTGTCGTCTTATATTTAACTACAATGCATGAATGCTAATTCAACACCTGCTTACTGCCTAATAAAAAACAAGACATAAATGGTTATCTTACCTGTGTTTCCTATTGTAGGATTAGCTATCTGTCACGCGTGCTGGATATTTTATCCCAGTTCACGCGCAATTATATACTGCCACTTCCAAAAGAGTGAGGAAACAATAAAAGCATGCATTCATGGAGGCTGAATTTATGTTAATTCATAAGCAAGCGGCTTTTTGCATGTTCAGCCGATTCCACTATGTCCAGCAGCTTGTTTGTATTATTGGGCGAATCAGCCTCCAGTAGCCCGAAATGCCTTGCGGATCTGACGACAGGCGCCGACCTTCCTTTAGCCTACGTGGAACATGCAGCTAGCGCGAGGAAGAAGCCATGATGAGAAGGGAAGAGAGGAGAGGATGCACCTGTCGCAGCACTGTAGGATATATGTTAGAAACGACAAAAACAACAACAATAATAATTTTGCTTTGTATTGTTACTATAGATTTAAAAAAAATAAATAAAAAAAATAGAAGACTGAGAACGCCGAGAGACTAAAACAACACATTTCTTCAGACTGTTTTGATGTGTTACTATTTACTTAAAAATCATTTTTTGGGGGGGGGGGGGGGGGGGGGTTGGTTTACAGCAACAGTAAGACCACAGAAATAACATGAGAAAACCATCAGATCCAACAACTGTCCAGTTGATCAGAAGGTGGCAGTATAAGGCAGTAAGTCAAAGCGCAATTCAAGTGGTAAGGTAAAATATGTGTAAAAATGTAGGGCTAACTCAATTAAGTAAAAGGATCATTGCCAAAAAGATACTGAAAGTAAAATGGTCTAAAGAAAACTGTAAGTAAAATTATTATTTTTGACTTTAATACCATTCAAATATGAGTATGCGGGGATAGTTGACCCAAAAATAATATTTCATGTCATTCCAAACCTGTATAAGTTTCTTTCTTCTGTTGAGCACAAAATAATATATTTTGAAGAACATTGGTAACCAAACAGTTGATGGCAACCACTGGATACAAATATTATGGAAGTCATAACAACATTCTTGTGTTCAACAGAAGAAAGAAAGAAAGAAAAGTGAGTAAAGTGAGTAAGTCATGACAGAATTTCACTTTAAATACAAATACCCAAAAATAATAAAATGATAATGTCTCTTGACTCATTTCTTCCGATGACTTGTAGCACAAAGAATGGAGAAAAACACAAGTCAGTGAAATTAGATACAAAAATACAGAATCATTTTGCAGTAGTAGACAAAAACAACATAACACCTTTCATCTTTAGATCACTAACAGACCACCAGAAAGTGCTTTGTCCAAAAACAATGTTGCTCAGACTTTCACTTACTGACTCGTACATTTTTTAAAGTACAGTCATTGTCACAGTTTGCAAAATGTGTTCTATCAGATGAGAATCTGTTTGGTACATTCTGTGATTTACAGGCATTAAGTATCAGAAGCTCATATCATAAACATGGATACCGAATAAAATGTTGTCTGCAGATGTCTGAAACAGTGTTTTCCCAGTTGCTGAAGTTGACATTTTAAGATTTGTTGAACAGTATTAATTTTATTTTTTGTTATCTTGCCAAAATTTCAGAATTTAGTAACTAATTAAACCATAAAATGCACTCTTGATTCTTGAATGGTTTGTGTCAAAGGTGAATTTTCTGCATTTTCTGCTTTGAAACAATATTGAAAAAAACACTACATAAACGTGAATTGAATATCAAAGTTCAGATTTCTTTTTCTTATAGAAAATACACATACAATTCCCAAAATGTTTTTACTAGTGAGATATTATAGGGCTATTATTTTGTTTTTGTGGCTTAAAAAAACTTAAAAATCAATCAATTAGAAGTCATATCAAGTGTTTAAACAGTATGGTTAATGATATTATTTGAAAATTTGCGCAAAAATAGTACACACACTAAGATATTTTGATTAAAAAAAAAACTGTCCCACTCATTCTATTCTACCCAGCAGCTACACACACACACTCACTCTCAAACTCTTTCTCACAGTTTCTCACTCAAATTGCCATGAGAATGTCTGTAAAAAAGGCTAGAGATCAGAGTTTGCGTCCAAACCTCAGGTTAGCAGCATTGTGGTGGGTCCTGGAGTTCAGTATCTCAGCAAGGGCTCTCTCTGCATTTTATATTAACTTTTCTGTTTGAATCACGGAAACAACCATCCAAAACATGAAGGGATTTTTATGGTTATTAATGCAATATGCAATTGTTGGCCTTCTCAGTCTTCTCAGGTGTAAATGTACTTCCTAATATATTTTTGTAAAGCAGCTACCTTAAGTTGGCAGGTGAAGGCTGTTAACAGGACAACTTGTCATTCTTTAGAGGTGTTTCAGAAGTTTCCTTCAGCTGCCAAAGTTTTTACTGTTTTTTGTTGGTTTATATATCACGCACTGTAATGTGGAGCTTGCATGTATGACTTTTTGTTTAACAAGCGATCTGCACGTACAGTGATGTTGTAAACATTCCCCATGCACAAAATCACTCACTACCCACAGCCATTACACACGTAAAACAAGCTCCACAAAGAAAGTATTTCAAACCACATTAGTTTTAGCCCAAATAAAGATCAATTTAAAGGAAAACAAGTCCCTCAGACTCGTAAGAGTATTATTTGGTGACCTGAACTTCCCAAATACTTATAGAGTCATTGATGTGATGCTCTTTTTTCTGGAACTTTTAATTTATTAAAAATTATAGAAATGTAATTCATACTGATTCATTTGGACTTTTAGTAAGAACTCAACACGTGTTTTCAAATATATACCATTTAGTGTTTTGAACATCCTTATTTGTCGCTGTCTCATGCATGAACCACTTGGTGGTGCTGTAAACTACACAGACGAATCTGAGTGATTGCATGAGAACTTGTGTTTTGAAAGTTGTAAGAAAGAAAACTAGCCACCACCTCTCTGTAACCTCGTTCACCTTAAATGGCTGCATTCGTCTTGACATGTTTGTGCGTTTGGCGTTTGGTAGTTTACAATCGGATGCACGTCATAACAGGCGAAATCCGGCCAGTACAGCTGTCACACATCGACACACGTCAGCAAAGTATGATTTGTACTTCTCACGCTGCCAAATTCTTCACGTCCCTCATCATAAAACGTCTCTAATAAGGTCTCTAATGAGATCCTGATTGACTCTTTGCTTTAACATTGAGCTGTTCACCCTCTGGCTCTGAATACAGTCTGGTTTTGACTAACTCTCTCATCAGTGAACTCAGAAAAACAGTTGCAAGTAAGGTCATGGTTCTAATTCTGGGTTTTACTGTCTTTCACAAGGTGGACAGTATGAAAAGATTTATTGCTGATTATATTTTACTGACTGTTAAGCTAAGCATTACTTGAACGTTTTTTAGTCTTTGTATCTCAAATAATTCATGTCATTGTTTATCGGTGAATAAATGGCTTATTATTTGTAAATTACAAGCACAAAGCTTTCATCAGTTTGACACAGGCGCTGCATTTTATCAAGGCAATTTGCAATACAATGAAGATATATATGTTCTTGGGAACTGAACCCATGGGTCATTACCTTGGCGTTGCTAGTGCCATGCTCTACCAGCTGAGCAACAGCAATAA
>JAFVLL020038451.1:0-13502 GCA_021397915.2 Tor tambroides | reverse complement strand
ATGAAAGCATGTGGTATAACTAATAGGGTTTTAGCGAGCAGCTGTTTCCCGGGTTTTGTCTGTAATGTCGCACGCAGTCTATTCAGCGACGTTAATCACTTCTTATCATTGAAGAAGTTAAATGTCAGTAAAGCTTGTAAATAAAATACCTCTAATGGCGTTATTTTTTTTTTTATAATGCATATGTATGTTATCATGCTATATGTAGGGTAGGAACAGGATCACAAGGCTCTACTTTTTGTCTTTAGGTAAGTAGAGTTTGGTTTTTACCTGTAGAGTTGCCATGATCCAAACATAACCATGTTAAGTTAGATTAGTAAGTCCTAAAAAGGAATATGGTATTAAATGTATGGTAGTAAAAAAAAAAAATTACTACATTGGTAGTAAATGTGTACACAGATATTAATTATCAGCACAAGACATGTATTGTGTATTGCATTTGTAAAGCTTGTGAATATTTCATAAGAAGGTGGCATAAAGGAATCTTTTGTGTGTGTGTTTTGCATTTGCGTTTGTGCACTTGTTAAACAGGGTAGAAAGATACTGCTGTCATCCTTAAGTTTGAAGTGCAGTAAGTAAACCAACAGACCTTTCAGGCAAATAAACATCTGCATACCCTGCAAGTCTCACTTTCAAAAGGTAAATTTTGTTCAGAAAGGATTTGAGCATAGTGAAAGCTTTCTTATTGTTATTTTGCCCATTAAATGACTTGCTTATTTATCATTTAGGTTAGCGTTGCATGGATATCTACTAAATGTCCTGTTGTCCCTCTTTCTCTACAGGCTTGTGTTGTAGAAGGCAAAATGATAATTAAGGTGCAGTATGAAAACCGCAAGAAATACATCAAATTACAAGCTGCTGATTTTGATGAATTCATTTCTGAAGGTAAATTTCCCAGTTGGTTTAACCATATTACTAACCAGTAATTCAGACTAAGTGGAGGTCATTATATTTTGTAATTTAAACAGTGTACCATGCTATGTTGCTTTTAACGTCACTAAGTCAGAGAAAAGTTCTCCATCCCTGGGGAAAAGATTACAGTGGAAGATGACTCTGGCACTGAGGTGGATGAAACCGTGTTTGCAGAATTATCCACGGTGGAAGGGATTTGCTTTGTTGTCAAGGACAGTCATGATGATGGTAAAAAATAAAATTATTTATATATATATATATATATATATATATATATATTATATAAGTGCCCCTATTATGGTTATGAAAGGTTCATATTTTGGTTTAGGGAGTCCCCAACAACAGGTTGACATACATTCAAGGTCAAAAAACACATTTTCTTATATGCATTTAATTTTACCTTATTTGCTCAATGACTCCCAAACAATTTGTTTAACGATTAATTTTTCCAAACCCCTCCTTTGCGTGACGCTAATCTGCGGTGATTGGTCCGATTTCATTTTCATTTGTGAGCATTTAACGCTCCAAAAGCGGTACCTAGAGACAAAGAATGAATTTGCACTTTCATTCAGAACAAACGCGAATATCCAAGTTTTCCCAGGTCTGTGCGCGCAGCAAGTGGGCGGGCAATATGCTAATGTTTTATGTTGACGTCAACATGAAACGGCTTGGGATTCGTTTTAAAAACGACTCATTTCAATGATTCGGAGTCAACTCTTTCTTTTGAGAGACAACTTTATACACGGTGCACTTTCAGATTTAAAACTTTTCGGGATGTTTTTATTCACTTAGAGCTGTGTTACACACTGCATGAAAGCTCATTTTCAAAAATCTATAATAGGGGCACTTTAATTTTATAATTTATCTTCCATCTGTTTTAAAGGGATAGTTCACCCAAAAATGAAAATTCTGTCATTAATTACTCACCCTTGTGTTGTTCCAAACCTGTAAGACCTTCATTCATCTTCAGAACACAAATTAAGATATTTTTTGATGAAATCTGAGAACTTTCTGACCCTGCATAGACAGCAACACAACTGAAATGTTTTATGGCCCAGATAGGTACTAAGGACATCATTAAAATAGTCCATGTGATGTCATTGGTTTGTGCACAAAAAAGTATTCTTGTAGCTTCTTAACATTAAGGTTGAATCATGTCACATGGACTTTAAACGATGCCCTTAGTACCCATCTGGGCCATAAAATTGTTTCAGTTGTGTTGCTGTCTATGCAGGGTCAGAAAGTTCTCCGATCAAAAATATCTTAATTTGTGTTCCGAAGATGAATGAAGGTCTTACGGGTTTGGAACGACATGAGGGTGAGTAATTCTTTTCTGTTTCTGTCCCTCTGTTGACACAACAGCTGTGCATCATGGTGCTCTTGTGAAAGCATGTAGGAGATTGATGCAGAAGTGAGGAGATTATTGAATTATTTATTATTTATTTATTTATTTTTTTTCTGTTGCCTCATAAATGGTTTAAACCACTTGAGTAACATGGGCTATTTCAACAAATAGCTATTTTTAGTGCCTCTCTGGGCCTTGAAATTGGTAGTTGCTTAGGCTTGTCAATGGAGGCACCGAAACCTCTCAGATTTCATTACAAAAATTTTCATTTGTTTTCTGAAGATGAATGACGGTCTTATGGGTTTGGAACAGCATGAGGGTGAGTATTTAATGACAGAATTTTTCTTCATGTGAACTATACCTTTAAGTTAAGCATATGAACTGTTGTCATTGGATTAAAAAAAATCTTAAAAGTGATAATTGATTGCTTAAAAACAAGTAATGTTTTTACACCCCTATTTTAAATTTTTTACTTTTACTCGGGTAACTTCGAAATAGCCAAACCAGTGAATTTTTCACTCTGGATTCCTCTAACTGTTCGGAAGGATACAAGCTGTTTCTGGCATGACTGAAAGCATGTCTTATTCTCAGTGTTTAATTTCAAAGTCTGATCATAACTATGCTGCAGATAAGGTCAATTGTTCATTATATCTTTTTTTTTTTTTTTTTTCTTTTCTAATATTCAGGCACATATCAATCATCTCCTCCATCCACATCACGTGTCATTTAATTACTCACTGTCATGTCGTTCCAAACCTGTAAGACATTCATTCCTCTTCGGAACACAAATTAAGGTATTTATGATGAAATCCGAGAACTCTATGACCCTGCATAGACAGCAGCGCAACTACCATGTTCAAGGCCCAGAAGGGTAGTAAGGACATTGTTAAAATAGTCCTTGTGAGATCAGTGGGTCAACCGTAATGTTATGATGCTATAAGAAAACTTTTTGTGCGCAAAGAAAAAAAAAAAAACAACTTAATTCAACAGTTTCTTCTCCTCAGTGTCAGTCTCCACCGTGTGTTCAGGAGAGTACCACGTTGCATGCGTGTGCAGTACTCTGCTTGCAAACAAGCCACAGTGCAGCAGCAGCACCATCGTGGTACTCTCATGAACACCAAGACTGACGTGGTAGAGAAAAAATTGTTGAATAAAGTTGTAATTTGTCTTTGCGCACAAAAAGCATTCTCATAGATTCATAACATTTATGGTTGAACCACTGAACTTACATGGATTATTTTAACAATGTCCTTACTTCCTTTCTGGGGCCTGGGAACACTTCAGTTACATTGCTGTCTATGGAGGGTCAGAAAGTTCTCGGATTTCATCAAATATATTATCTTCATTTGTGTTCCAAAGGTGAAAGAAGGTTTTATGAGTTTGGAACGACATGAGGGTGAGTAATTCATGACGGAATTTTCATTTTTGGGTGATCTATCCATTTAATTATATATTTTAACTTAAAATAGGAATGCACAATATTGGACTTTTGCCGGTATCTGATATGCCAAAATTCTTCAACTTATTTTGCCCGATAACTAATGCAGATATTGATGTATTTTCTTTTACCAATTATCTCTGGTGTAGGGATTATAAACAAATTATTTTGGTTAGTTTTGAGCAAGTACAGTATTAAAGTTCTTTTCTTTTCTTTTTTTAATGAGCATACACAGAAACATTTGAAAATAACTATAATAAAATGAATCCTTGCTGTTTTCCCCAGACAGATGCAGTTTTAACCTTAGTAGACTTAACATTTGTAGATGGTATAAAGCAAATAAACTGTTCTAAAAATCTTTTAGAGCTCACTGTAATTCAGTTTTCATAATCAATGAAATATTAAGTTAAAAATATATTACACATTAAGGAATAAATCTGTATATATAATATATCTATATATATCTATTTTATTTATTAACTATTTTAGTGTCATGTTTGTGATTGTTGTTAATGTAAGCTATGGCTTCAACCTTAAAATCAAAACAGACTCATGATTTTATGACATCAATTACTGCTTTATTTAGAAACGCAGGTATGTTAATGTTACTTTTGTATTTTACTTTTCATTTTATTAAAAAAGAACAAGCAAAAGCACGCACATGGATCTCAAATGGGTGCTCGACTAAAAAAAACAAGTAGAAAACATTTTTTAAATGTAAAGTCGGCAATACCAAAGCTCCAAAAGTATCAAATTTATTTAGAAAACTTTTGCATAGTCTGATGAAGAGCCTGCACGCTCGAAACGTCACACACTATGCAAAAGTTTTAAAAATAAATTGATACTTTTGGAGCTTTGGTGTTGCCGACTTTACATTTAAAAAATGTTTTCTACTTTTCATTTTATCACAGTTAGGCCTACAGCTCCCTGTAAATAAATAAAAGACCTTACTTGAGGGGCATTAGGAACTGGGAAAGGCTGCTTGATCTATTGCACACCGAATGTATCATTTTGTACATGCGTTATGAAATTAAATGTGGCAATCCAAAACGGTCAATCTAATCCCATTCAGGCAAAACTTTGCTCCAAAACTGACCACACTGCTGATGTGATATCACTAGCACACCTTGATAACATGTGAGTTACTCATCTTACGGGAAAGCCATATCTATATAATTTTTCATATCGGGCCAATGACGATGTTCACATTTTAAGCCTTTATCGCCCGATTCCAATAACACTTCAATAATATCACGCATCCATAATTTAAAATGTATTTTTCACTTAGAAAAGATGATTAATTGTGGATGTAATTGACACTTTACAGTGCCCCTGTGACTCTAGGGGATTTTAATTTCAAAATCACTGTAACCGGAGAACTATTCTAACCCCTGACTTTTATTAATACTGTGAACATGTTACAAGGGGGCTCCTGCTATATGCTGATTATAAAGTTGAACTCAATTATCTCTCTGTCTTTTAGGAACATTTTTACGATGCCCAGAGTGGTTCTGGATTTCTTGCCTGGCGACTCAAAACCATCCAGAGGAAGACTAAACTTGAGTGCACAAAAATGAAAATGCAGACCGCAGGAGGAGGTGGTCCAACATAGGAGAGGGAGCTGCCTCAGACTGGTGGTCAGTTGGATGAAGAGTATTGTAAAGAGTCCATATCCTTGATGAACCACACCACAGACCGGGAAACTGTCATGCAGAAAATGAAAGAGACCTTCAACTATAGACAGCGCCTCATTCACAATTCTGATGAATCGCACACCATCCTCACCGTGTTTCCAAGGCTGCTGGACACTAAAGGACTGGTAAGTAATGGCATCTTTTTTTCAACTACAATTCATATCTGTAAACTTAATATATGATTGACAGAAATATGAATTAAATAAAGTTTCTGCTTTTGTTGCTGCAGATAGCTCAAGATTTTAGCCTCCTCTTTGGTCCACAAACAGCTGCCAAACTGCTGGAGAAGTGGCCTACATTCTATAAAGAAAAGGTGATCAGAGAAGCAGAGAACCTTACTACCACCTCAGTGCTCCACAGTTTGCTGAAGTCTGCCAGGAATCAGTACGATGATGAATCTCCAGAGGATCACCAAGGTATTCATTTCACTGCACTAATGTGACTTAAGAAAAAAGGGAAAAAATTATTCACTGTTTTTATTTCTTTTTAGAGTGGGACAGTGATATGGCATCTTTTCTGCTGCTTCTGCATATTCTGCCACCACAACCTTCCAAAAAGAAAAAAACTGAAGATCAGCGCAACTCAGGCCGTGGACCATCTAGTTGTATTTCACAAGGTATGTGCCAGGCTACAGTTTGTTTTTTTTTTTGTTTTTTCTTTTTATTTGGCAGCACAAACTACAGGGTTTTAACTGGGCACTGAAAAGCATTAAAAGTCATTAAATGGTTTTTGTAGGAAAAAACAAGGCTTTAAATAGCTTTAAGAGTAATTACATTTTATTCCTTAAGGCATTAATGTTTAGATGGGTTTTGAAGAAACTTTTTTTGCTAATTTATTTTGAATATAGCATTCTTAATTTTTTTTCAAATTGCTGTGAAAATATGCACATTGGTGTGATACACAAATGGGGTTTGGAAAATGGCCTCTGGCCGGTGTAAAATTGCCGTAACACCGAATGTTTGGACAGCAGTGGGCTGGGTTATGGAGGAGAAAAACTTAGAGCAGAGAATGTAAATTTCATAAAATCGGAAAGAAATATCGCAACTGAGCAATTTTGTCGATAAATGATTATCATGATTGCATCATTGTCAAATTGGATAGACATATAAATTGTCAGAAGTATGGGATTAAGATTTTTTTTTTTTATGTACTTAAAGTCTCTTCTGTTCACCAATAGGGGTGGGTATTGTTTGAATTTTATAGATTCTGATTCTTCTTATCAATTCCTAGTTTTGATTCCAATAAGAAAAAAAAATCCAATAAAAAAAATTAAGTCCAACATTTAGATGTCAAACCTATTTTTTTTTTTCTGTCTTTTTACAAAGTGTTCTGTTGCAGCTGAATAACATGAGCAAAAATCAGCAGCATACAGAACACTTAGGCCCTTTACACTTAGGAACTTTTGCTTATGGATTTACCAAACAATACCAGAGCAAAAACAACTAGACTAATATAGATTTCAAACATTAAATTGTTAAAGTAAACAGTCAGTAATAAAATGGGAACAAACAAATCAATTAGCAAAAGCATAAATGCAACTGAACAAGTTTCAGGTACAGAAATTGAAAACAAAAGTTGAAAAACACTCTTGTTTTCTTTTCATAAAATATATATATTAATCCTCACTGAAGTTACAAAAGATATTCAGTCAAGATCAGTGAATGGTTTTCTTTTGTTCTTTGTTTAACATTAATAACAGGCAGCAGATTTATTATATGGGGCGCCGTTTGTAAAGCGACTCACGCTGAAAATAACAGCAACATTTTGTCACATTTAGCTTCAAACTATGTTTAAAAAACTGGTATGAGTTTTTGACGGTCACTTTTTAGCACATTTAAAAACAATATTTGTCAACTTAGGGATATTTTAAATAGTTAAATCTAAATGTTAAATGCTAAATCTAAATGCTAAATCTAAATGTTAAATCTAAATCTAAATGTTAAATCTAAATGTTAAATCTAAATCTAAATGTTAAATCTAAATGTTAAATCTAAATGTTTAATCTAAATCTAAATGTTAAATCTAAATGTTTAATCTAAATCTAAATGTTGAATCTAAATGTTAAATATAAATCTAAATGTTAAATCTAAATCTAAATGTTGAATCTAAATGTTAAATCTAAATCTAAATGTTGAATCTAAATGTTTCGGGGGAAACTAAATATTTAACTAATATGCAAATTAAAAATGCCGGTAACCGGAAGTGCCAAAATAAAAGCTCGAGGAGGTCAGTGTGTGTTTATAGCATGGTTTATAGTGTCAAATAACGAATAAAAACCATCTCATCCGAGGAAGTGGACTCTTGGACATGGATTATCATGATAATAACTACCTAAAATAATAAACACGTTTGGAGAAACTGTATTTGAAGAGTAGGCTAGTGTCACTTCTATGAAAAGTGCGGGACTTATGACCTGTAGCCATAATAGCCAGCCACGAGGGGGCTCACTTTGACTGAATGTCAACTCATCACTCTCTGTCATGTTCGCCCCGGACCAGGTACGTCGTTCAAAATGTCCAACGAAACGGCGTTAGCCGAGAGCATCGGCAGAGCCCATATTCAAAATGTTTCTAACGTTACAACGACAACGGTTTTTATTCGTTATTTGACACTATAAACCATGCTATAAACACACACTGACCTCCTCGAGCTTTTATTTTGGCACTTCCGGTTACCGGCATTTTTAATTTGCATATTAGTTAAATATTTAGTTTCCCCCGAAACATTTAGATTCAACATTTAGATTTAGATTTAGATTTAACATTTAGATTCAGATTTAGATTTAACATTTAGATTCAACATTTAGATTTAGATTTAACATTTAGATTTAACATTTAGATTTAGATTTAACATTTAGATTCAACATTTAGATTTAGATTTAACATTTAGATTTAGATTTAACATTTAGATTCAACATTTAGATTTAGATTTAACATTTAGATTCAACATTTAGATTTAGATTTAACATTTAGATTTAGATTTAACATTTAGATTCAACATTTAGATTTAACATTTAGATTTAGATTTAACATTTAGATTTAGATTTAACATTTAGATTCAACATTTAGATTTAGATTTAACATTTAGATTTAGATTTAACATTTAGATTTAGCATTTAGATTTAACATTTAACATTTAGATTTAACTATTTAAAATATCCCTAAGTTGACAAATATTGTTTTTAAATGTGCTAAAAAGTGACCGTCAAAAACTCATACCAGTTTTTTAAACATAGTTTGAAGCTAAATGTGACAAAATGTTGCTGTTATTTTCAGCGTGAGTCGCTTTACAAACGGCGCCCCATATTATTAGGCTGCTGTCTCTTTACACCCAATGCATGCGGATCTAAAAATACTGTTACACATGCATTTTCTTTCACAACTGTTTACGTTTACTCAAGACAAAAATGGCTGTTTTTATGATTATATACTATGATGACGTATTTTTTGCATATTGGTCGGTAAATGTGAAAAGTCCTTTCTGGCTCAGAACAATCTTTTCTGTAGTTGAAATGCGCGGAACAGTTTGGGAACAGACACAGGCTGTTCTCTGTGGTCGCGCTTCAGATGTGTGTGTGGAAGTTATTTCCCTTCCTGCACTTAAATGGTGTAAAATCACATTAAAATGTGAACGCAGGAATCGCTAAGTGGAATTAAAATGCACGTATGGAATATCTGGCTCTTGGAAATTTTCCATTCTAAAATGGAACCAGTTCTTGACACCCAACCCTACTCACCATGGTTGCATTTAATTGAACAAAAATACAATAAAAACATTATTAATGGGAAATATTATTTAAATGTATAATAACCATTTTTTTAAAATGGGAATTTATTTTAAATTATAATTTATTCCTGTGATTTAAAAGTTGGATTTACAGCATTATTACTCTAGTTGTCATTTTTGTGGAAACCATAATATATTACCATTCAAAAGTACATTTTAAAAAAGCTAAGGTTGTGTATGCTATTAAAAAGGCATTTATAAAGGCATTTAAAAAAGCATTAAATTAGATTTCATGATATTTGCAAAAACCCTGAACTAGTAATAATATTATATAAACTGATATGTAATTTTTCCCACAGTCAATCAGGAGCTTAGAAGAACACTTGGAGAAAGTGGATGGACATCGCCAGCCGTACCTCCTTGCCTCTGGAACGCACAAGTACGCCATCAGCAATTACTACATTGTGATTGACAAGATGCTCATTCCATGCCAGGGAACCACGTCGTTGGCAGCCTTTGATGAACTATTCAAAGCGCACTTCGTTTTCAGTGTAAGCTATGATGATGCTCTCAGCCACATGTACACATTCCTCCAGACAACAGTCTACGGTATAGATGATGACACCACTAAACAAAGTCCAAAGGTGAAGGAACAGAGCCAAGATCTTGAACAGGAACTCAATGTACAATGTTTAGGTGTTACATTTGTAGAGCATTGCATAATGCACCTAGTGCATTAGTTCAGCACTTAAATTTTTTTCATGGCTTATATATATCCAGGCAGAAAATTTGTTCTTGTTTGTGCTCAAGAACAGTGTTCACTACAGTATAACAGTTTTAAAGGTTTTAGAATGCATTTAAATAGTTGTCATAAAAATGCTGACATGGACACAAGCAGTGATGTTTTGCAAACGTCCCATCAGTCTGTGCACAGAGCTCACAAGAAGATGCCTCTTAAATGGACCTAGATTTGATAAATCAACCATCAACATCTCATATGTCAAAAGAACAGGCAAAAGATATGTGTGCATCGATAATAGCAAAGTTACAGGGCAGTGGTGTCGCCAACAGTGTTGTGTTATCTGTTGTTGAAAGTATGGAGGAGTATATGTTGAAGTTCATGCAAGTCTTAAAGGACAAGTGCTAAGTGCAGTGCCTCCTGACAATCCATGCAGAGATGCAGTTGAAGAGGTTTTCAGCAATACTTTCAATCCATTTAGTGACTTAAAAACAAACTGTAAAATGACCAAGTATTTTAGTGAAAAATGGGGCGTTGTCGAACCGGTGGAAATTCATTTAGGAGTGAGGTTTGATTCAAAGAGAAACAAAACATCTGGAGTATATGAACAGGTGCCAGTAAATGACACTTTCATTTATGTACCTCTGTTAAAAACATTGGAGTTCATTTTCAAAAATGAAGAAGTGTGTGGTCAGATGAATAAATCTGCTGCTCTTGGCAGCATCTGCCAAGACTTCTGTGATGGAAAATACTACAAACATCATCCACTGTTTTCAAAATCAACAAATTCATTGCAAATTCAAATTTATTATGATGAATTTGAAACTGCAAACCCTCTCGGGTCAAAACGTGGTGTTCATAAGCTTGGATGCTTATATTTTACACTCCGCAATTTACCACCACGTTTAAATTCATCTCTGATGAATATCCATCTCATCAGTTTGTTTCATTCCCAAGATGCCAAGAAGTATGGCATTGACAAAATCCTTACTCCATTTGTAGAAGATGTTCGAGAATTAGAGCTAAATGGAATGAAAGCGTCATTTACTGAACAAACTCTCTATGGCACCATTGCTCAAGTAACGGGTGACAATTTAGGTCTGAACTCAATTCTTGGTTATGTGGAATCATTTTCTGGAAACTGCTACTGTAGATAGTGTCTTGTTGACAAAGCATCAGCTCAAACAGTGTATAGTGAAAATGATCCGCGTGTAGTACTCCGCACCAGATTAATCAATGAGGATCATTACAGTTATCTTCGTGAGAATCCCAGGGAAACCTCTTATTTTGGTGTGAAACAATAGTATACTCAACTCATTGTCATACTACAGTGTGTCAGATAACTTTGTTTTAGATATCATGCAAGATATCTTAGAGGGCGTAGCGCAGTACGAGGTAAAGTTGTTGTTTGGATATTTGAATGAGAACTTCATTTCTAATGAAAACACACTCCAGCGTGTATATGCATTCAATTACAGCTTCATGGATAAAAAGAATCGTCCAACTCGCATAAACATGTTTTGTGGTGGCAACGGTATTGGACTTAATGCCAGTCAAACATTATGCCTTATTCAGAACCTTCCACTGATATTTGGCGAAATTGTCCCTGAAGGTGACACAAACTGGCATTTGCTGTTACTTTTATTACACATTGTTAACATTGTGTTTTCTCCATGTATTACAGAGGGAATGACTGTGTTTTTAAAACATCTAATTGAAGAGCATCATCGCTTGTTTAAAAATTTATATCCCCAAAATAATTTAATCCCGAAGCATCATTTTATGATACAGTACACTATGCCGAGAGTATACGCCAAATTGGTCCTTTAGTACACGTTTGGAGTATGAGATATGAAGCCAAACACACATTCTTTAAGTCCAGCTTGAAAAATTTCAAGAACATAACTAAGTCCCTTGCAAAGAAGCACCAAATAGCTGTTGCTTAACATTGTTCTCTGAAGGAATTGAGTCTGGGCCTATCAAATTAAAGAAACTGATTGATGTTGAACATGCAGATTTGATTTCAGAGCATTTTCAGACGGATATATCAAGTGAAGTAAGTGTCACAACTTGGGTTAAACATAATGACACTGAGTATCACACAGGTCTTGTTGTTTGTACAGATTTTATCGATGAATTGCCCATGTTCAAAAAGATTGTATATTGCTGAGAAATTAAGTTCATTTTTTGGTAACTGAAATGGAGACTACATTTGTAGAACATTTTCATGCTTTTCATGTTGAAAATGTACATAATGTTTCAGTTGTTGCATCTTGTGACTTGAGGTACTTTAAGCCCTTCGATCTTCAACTGTCTTATGGTACAGACTCATCGTTTTATATTGTGCCAGACGGCTGCATCTTATAGACTGCGAGCAGCAGGTATGAGCTTTGTTTTATGATGTTTAATGTTGTAAAAGGACATTGTACAGGGTATTTTGAGTGCCTTGTCATGTTATGTGAAGCCCTGGATGTTACTTAAAGCTTTTCGATGTTCAAATGCTTTATGCTTACAGACTTTTATTTTGTATCAGACAACTGCATCATATAGACTGCAAGCAGCAGGTGTGAGCTTTGTTTTATGAAGTGTAATGTTGTAAAAGGACACTGTACAGGGTATTTCGAGTGCCCTGTCATGTTATATGAAGCCCTGGAATGATACTTGAAGCTTTTCAATCTTTGACTGTTTTATGCTTGGACTCATTGTTTTTATATTGTGCCAGATGGCTGCATCATATAGACTGCAAGCAGCAGGTATGAGCTTTGTTTTATGTTGTAAAAGGTTGTTGTACATGGTATTTTGAATTCCCTGTCCCTTGTCAAATGTTATATGAAGCCATGAAGAATGTTATACATGAAGCTCTTTGCGTTTTATGCTTACTGTTTTATATTGTACCAGACAACTGCATCATATAGACTGCAGTCAGCAGGTATGAGCTTTGTTTTATGAAGTTGAATGTTGAACAAGGTCATTGTACAGGGTATTTTGAGTGCCCTGTCCCTGGGCAAATTTAATGTGAAGCCCTGTTAACTCTTTCCCCGCCAGCGTTTTTAAAAAAAGTTGCCAGCCACTGCCAGCATTTTTGATGATTTTCACCTAAATTTGACAGCCCTCAGAATATTTTCTGCTATGAATATATGAACATATTATATATCAAAATAAAGAACCAAGCCTCTGCTTTTAATTAAAAAAAACTATTTTATTCTATCTTCATGTGTTCATGTTTTATCACCCCTTGAATGCACGTAGGTTTCATCAGAAATACATTTTGGACAAAAAACTGAGAGAAATGCATTTTTATAAAAGTAGTGCATTTTCAAGCAAAATACATTCAGATGTCAAATTCTTTCACCTGTAAATATATGAATAACTGAAATTGCATTCAATAAACAACAGACAGACAGACACACGTTTATACACACAAACACACACACACATAGGCTACATCCATACATATACATACTGTACATACACACATACGTGTGTGTGTGTGTGTATATATATATATATATATATATATATAATATGAGAGAGAGATCATCTCACACACACAGATGGGTTATCGGTCCATACACAACTAGAGATGTTTCTGTGTCTGTAGAGGCATCTCTCTCACTGACTACTTCGTCCCGATCAGATTCAAAATGG